>JACMIG010000023.1:0-26008 GCA_014805385.1 Levipalatum texanum
GGAGGCGGCGCCGATTGCTGTCGATGACAGACTTCAGCGTCCTTAAAGTGAACACTTCAGAAAAATCATTCGATACTTCCACAGGCACATTATCAGAACGGATTTGCGCACTTTAGTTGAAAGATGATGAAAATCGCACAGGAGTTGGCGAAACTAGACCATAAAGAGGAAGTAATTTGAACATCTTCGGTGGCGGTTTTCAAAGTATAAACTTTGGCAGATATTATGCGAATTTGATTCTGTTCATTTCCTATGAGATACCACCCATTTTATGCACTGGTTGAAACCTGCAGACTCCGCGGAGATTATCAACGTCCCGAGGCTTCAGGTACGAAAAGACGTGCAGTTGAGCATCGAAGTGCAGACCAACGAGGCCGCCGTTCTGCAATTTGTGTCTTGCAAGAAAGTTCGCAACGTGAAACAAATGAAGAACACACGGCTTCGATCAGTGACAAACTCTAGAACAATTTCACGTCATTCAACTATCACTTCTCACGAGCCGACTTACGTAGTTATCGATGTCTCCATGTTGATCAGCGAGCGTCAGCGGGACGAATTCCGACATTGTGCGATTCTTCAATTAATGTTTGATCAATAATATTGTTATCATAAGGACGAAAATAGTGGAACAACGCTGCGCTTTTCGGACTGGAGTGTTTGGTCAACAGTAGAACTAAAGTTTACTGCGATTAGAGTAAACGACGGAATTGAAATTCCGTATATTCGGAAATGTGCACAGTAACCTCTCGAATTCATTACGGGAAACCACTTCGGTGTCGAGCAAACTGTCAAAAATGTTTTATCTTTTATTTAAAGGCACCGTACGACGTCGATAAAGAAGTAATATTGAATTCCAGAACTCGGCAGTAACAAATCGTAAGGGACAACAACGGAAGAGATCATCAGCATAGAAAAAAATGAACAATTGATAACAAGTGAAAGTTTAGTCTACATGCATGAAAATTGCCTATTGTTAAATTATTTGCGTATCTTCTACCTACCGTATATAAGACTTTCGTGCTGAGGCCTATTTGTTCCCTTCGGGACCCTCAACTGCCTCTCCTCCTTCCATGGCCTCGCCTCCTCCGTCGCCCTTCCTCTTCTTGGCTGCTGGTGTTTGGGATCTAAAAAATAATAATCATCAGGTGCACATCTCTCCCTGGTTTGAACTGCAGAAAAAAAAGGTTTTGAGAGTTTATCGATTTTCCCTATCGAGAATAAATATCAACAATACCCGCCATTACTATAAATAATGATCTCGTTCTGAATCTTCCTGGTTCCAATATAACCGCAGACAAAATCAGAATTCGCTACTTATTCTCATAGACAGCGTCCAGCCAGTCCGGAATGTCTTCCAAAGCGGACCAGTAAATCCCTCCCCACCTTCTCGCCTCTCCTTCATCCTTGCCGAGTCCCTTGAGCAGTCCACTCGGTGGCTTCTCGCGTGGTTTGAGAACAACGGGCTGAGCGAAGAGAAGTCCCGCCTGGCCGCCTGAACAAGAACAATTTCGGAGTCAGATAAACAATGGCGTGATGTACAAAGCACCGCCCAGCTTCGTTAATTCCCCGTATTTGGCAAATTCTATTATTACGCCAACCGAATTGGCGATAAATCAGAAAAATAGTGGCTTCTTGTTACTGCATTTACCGCAACAGACGACCTAATCGATTATTCCTCATCGATCCGAATAGTCAATAGCTTTGGGAACTCACCAGTAACAACTACACTGCCTCTCCTGCCTCCTTCCTCTCCTTCTCCTCCATCGGTTGGCGGCCCGCGTGAAATGGCAACCGCATTCAGCGACTCCACGCGCAGATCGAGACACGCCAGCTTGAGGTCGGGAGGGCGAACCTGAAAATGGTTGTAGTTATAGTGCGAACGTATACAACAAATACATCGAGCTCACTCTATCTCCAATTAACGCCAACCCTGCTACGCGCTTTAGCGTGGTATGTGACGACCTCAGATTCAAATCAATGGAATATCGATCACCCTCATCCTCGCCCCTCTCCTCCTGCTCCCCCCTCTTCCCCTCCCTTCATCCCACCTTCTCTGCTCCCTCGACGACGATATCTATCCACATATTTCCGCACGCCGCGTCGTGCGTTGCGTACGTCGGTGGCAGGGGATCATTCTGAAATTCCGTCTCAATACATTGACAAGGATTTTAAATATTGAAATCTGGATGTGAATTCCGCTGGTTTCCGATGTTATTGTTCAGTAGCATAAAAGTCCATAATCACTAGAAATGTTGGCATTCCATCCACGTTTATTCTTCTAATTTCTTTCCTTATTCCCGTGTAGACCTCACCCCATTCCCTCTTCTCCTCACCTTTTCCTCTCTCTTCACCGCTTTTTCATCCTTCACAGCTCCCTCCTCATCCGGCGTCACGCGGTTTCTGAAAAATTGCAGAATAAACACAGAGTCATGAGCGTTGTCATGCGTTCCAGCTAGTGCTAGATTTAGATTGCTATTCGAACGCCAGGATGAAGAAGAGGGAGAGGTATTAGCAAGAGAAGAGAGGAGAGAAAGTGGATAGAAGGAGAGGAGAAGTGGACAGAGAAGAAACATGAAGAGTAGAGACGAAGAGGAGGAGAAGGAGAATACTCCTCAAGAGAACACTCACCGAATGATCAGCAGTGGCTCCTCGTGCAGGTTGACTGTGTAGGGGACGATGGAACGCGATTTGCGAGGGATGATCTGGAATAGGAATACATTTTCTCTCCGAACTACTCGTCACCCTTCCTCCGCCCCCTCAACGCTCTATCAACTACGGTACCCGAACAAGACCTCGAGCAAATCAGGCTGTTCTCAGTCACACCCTTATGATAATATGCGACGATTATTTTCACGCTAATCTATTGCGGTGAAATGTGTTACGAACCTTTCCATTCATTGAAATCTCGAGTCGTCCGTCGCATCCCGCACTGGCTAGTACTCCCGAGGCCGACACGTCCGTGCACCACGTATTCAGGGCGTGGCTAAAGCACAAGAAATCAATTAGCATCCGTTATCCGGACTGTGCGTTAAACGTAGTAAATAGCCCTTTGGATAATAGAGCACTATGCAGTCCAAACACAGGCATAAACAACCTATCAACGATCGGCATTTCGATTTCCAAATCTATTAGCCGGAGCAACATTAAGTCTCCTGGTCCCCATGCCCCCACTTCTTCCCATTTTGTATCCCGTTCCTCGTCCTCACCGATTCGTCATCGGCACAATCACGTATCCGTCCTCGACATCGCTGTATTCCATGTACGCGATTCCCATTTCGGGACCCTGGAATTAAATTGTTTTTGTGTTACAACGAAACCAGGTGATTCTTTTCGATGTCTAAATCAATTATCTGCCGTCATTAGTTGTGCTCAATAATCGTCTCGATTTCAACTTCAATATCAAATTTTAAAAAGTTCAAATTCATCCCCCCACCTCGGAGCTGGTATAGTACTCGCTCTGGTAGAAAGTTGCTCTCTCAGTTGCTCACATCAGTTGAATTTAAATATTTTATGACCGACTATTGTCCTGTCCCTTTCAGGCAAGATGGTGTGCGCGCGTCCGCAGTTGACAGGAGGCATCTACATCTTCAGTTTGAACCATGTGGATTGGCGCCAGCTCTCAAATATTTCGATCGCAGAAATAGACTTCGTTGATTCGCGAGAGCGCTGTGAGCACATAATCTACATCCACATCTCTTGCTCATCCACCCTCTCTCCTCCTTTTTCCACTCTCATCCCTCTCCCTCTACTAGTGAACTCCTCCACCCCACACCCCTCTTCCTTCTCTAGGCCCACTCCTCTCCACCTCTCTTCCCTCTTCCCTCTCATCCCCCTCCCTCTCCTCCCCCCTCACCTCCCGTCCGCACGGTAGCCTCCTCCATGATGCATTCACCGGTGTCGATTGCCAGGATGCGGACGCACTTGTCCCCGAATGCCACGCACACTGAAATTGGCCCATCATTAATCTCATTGTCAGAAGTGGAGACCAGGCGATTCGCCGTTTACTCTATCAGATAATTGCAATTAGCGCAAGAGATTTGCAATCGGATCCTTTTCGGAATCTCAAAAAATAGCAGTGACACGTCGTGGTTTGGCTACAAGCCCTCCAGCTATCGAAATACCATAGAGGAATATTCCCCCTGAATATAGCATCAGAGGCGAAAACATGGAAATCCATCACATCGAAAAAGGGCTTATTATTTCGCTATGTTTGCTGCGAGGGATGCATTGATCGATGGCCTCAACTTACATTGTTCTCTTGCAATCCAGGCGACACTCGTCGCGGGTCCCGCCCACTCGGGATCGACGAAGATGCGAATAGGACCAAGGACACGAGGGGAATCGCCTGCAAGTATACGGGGGATCATTGTCAAAAGGATCGCATCAGATGGGAATCGAACCCGAGCCATCTTCCCCAGGTAATTAGTTCAAGTTCAGCCGATTCGAAAAAAATGATAATATAGGAATAAGTTCAATGCCATGAGCTCATTACGCAAAAGATGCGAACGTAAAGTTATTTGTACTCACATCGCGGCGTGTGGAACGCCTTGTTAGTTGTATATTTTCCCCATGAACTGTGGTTAGTAGTATTTTTTTTACAATGAACCATGGACGAAAAATGTTTCGCGACCAGGAGAATTCGCGCATAGTAAGACAAACAACACAATTCTTTTCCGCGCCACAGAATCTTTTTGTGTCTTCTTATAGTATGACCCCACTGACCCTCCGTCCTCCGGTCTCCTCCTCCTCCTTCCTTCTCTCCACGCTCAGCCGCCCCTTCCTCCACGTACCAGCTGTAGACGACTCCTGAATTGTAAGTTCAGATTGCAAACCCGTTGAATTTTAACCGGCCAAGTATCTTTCTTTAGCCGACAACTTGCAATAATAGTGCAGTAGCAGGTGATTTGCGGTCAGAATCCACCAAGAAATGATTTAGAACAAATCGGACTATGATAGGTACTTTACGAGGTCAAATAAAATTTCCAGGTAAACTCCTGTCAGGCCACTAAATATTTAATTAAATTTTAACAGGCGTCCAATATCTGCTTGTCAACCCCGAAAAGAAACCAGGCGAAGTGCTGCCTGCATTCACGAATTATCGAGTTAGATTTTCCATAACTCTAATAGTTGCATGATGTATCCTTATATCTGTTTCAAACTTTCTCCATACCCGTTGAATTGCCGTCGGCGTCTGGCAATGTATTAGGAATCAGATGCCTCTAATAGAGTGTAGATTAGCAGTGATTCTTACCAGCAGCATCGCATCCCGCCACCTCGGCTGCGTCCTCGAATGGACTCCACGACAGGGCGATGATCGGGGGGAGGGGCGGGGAGCCGCTGCCTTCTTCCTGCACAAGTTCAATTGTGTTCGTTTCCAAGTGACCACAGACCTATTGAAATACCCAAGTACTGATACTCGTCTTTCTGTGACTCCCAGTAGTACACATTACAAATCAGTAACGCAGGTAGTAATGGAATCATTTCTGGAAGAGCCCTCAAGAGAAGAGAAGTAGTGCACTTCAAGGTCAAAATTAACAATTGAGTGATTCGACAATTCGCCGGGTTCTACTAAACCCACAGTACCCCCTCTCTCTCGTCCCTCGAATCCTTCCATCCTTCTCCTTCATCCCTTCCGCTCTTCTTCCCTTCATCTCACCTTGGGCTCCTTCAGCTTCGCCTCTTCCGCCACTTGAACGCGGCGCTCGCGGAGGATTTCTGCAATAGAAAGTTGCCATGCTCAAACCATTAAATACCACAGGGCCCCCTTCATTCCAAGAGATAAACGCCGAGTATCCAAGCTCCGCCCCCCCCACAGATCAATGCGTCTTACTGCGTTTACCAAAAATGAGATAAACATCGTAGCTCCCTACTCACCGAGTGCCTTCTCTCTCTTCCCCCTGCTCCGATCCTTCTTCTTCTTGCTCGGCGTCGACTCGTCCCCATTCTGGCTATCGTCGTTGTCCTCCTGTGAGTCCTGCAAATATGAGGCGTCTAAATCCTGTAACAGAAACCAGCGAGGTTGATGGTGCAGCTTTACATGAAATTTGCATTTTACCGGCTTGCAGTGATGTGCACTGAACGTCATCTTCATTACATAAAAATGAAGAAAGACCAGTCATGACAGGAATGAAATCTTCAAAAACAAATTTACTACGTTTAGCAAAAACGAGGATAAGCCTATAAATACCGTATTTATCCATAAAGTCATACCATGGAGGCTATCTCAGTTCCCTGCGCGGATCGCTCATCCGTTTCCATGGCCGTAGAGTCGAGGATGGACTGTAACAACCCCATGAGCCAACAAAACTGATGGTCAGGTTTGATATGGGAATTGAATAAGGAATCCCCTGGTTGGACAAAACATGGCTCCCCCTTTTCCCAGTCACCCCTCCTCCTCACTCATCACCGTTCCCTCACCTCATTCACTGATGACGCCATGGTTACGTCCATGGGGTTGACTTCGGAGGCTCGTGCTGAAAAAGGGATAATTTTATTTGTCACGTCGGAACCATGCGGTTTGGACCCAGAGCCTAGTCTAATTATTAATTTAATTATTAATTTTAGTAATTAACGAATAAAAAACGACTACACTCTCTCGAGCCAACTTTCCTACCCCGTTAAACCAGGTGGATTGCTTCCAGCGTTGAAATCTAATTAAATCGCCGGAGATATACGTTGATTGGACGCGTCGTCCTCCTTCCCTCATTGCCAATCATCCCCTCTACTCACCTCCTTCTCCACCTTCCGCCACCCGCTGCCTCGTTGCCGTTGCCGCCGAATTGGCCGTGCTGCGCCTCCAAAGGAGAAATGTTTTCCATATTTCATGGAAATCTCACAAGAAAGGACCAATGGCATTGAGGTATCGCTGCAGCGATAAACAATAAAGAAACTATTTATTTTAATCTTCGTCAGATTCCCTGTGACATGTAAAAAAATCATACCCCTCGCATGGAACAATTGAATTGACGTACCTTACCGCGCTTTAAAAAAGTACGGTACTTCTTGCCCCACCCCAACCCCTTCTTCCTTTCTTCTCGCATCTCTTCCCCCTTCTATCCAAATGCTTGATAATCGGACCAGTGAATAAACGCCATCCTGGTAAGAAAAAAATGGCGGCGCCTTCCCCCAGTGACTACCGTAGTCCGGTTGAGCAGGGCGGTGACCTACTTCCTCAAAAACCCCGTTTCTTTACCAGTGTTGGCGGTACCCTGCCCTCGTTTTACCGAGTTGGCGGTACCATTCTCCCCCGTTTTTGGTGGCACCCTCGGTTTCTGGATAGGACTAAATAGGGAGTATTTATTCACTGAATCGGACAGATCTTCAGAGCCTGTTCCCACCTGCCTCTTCTTCACCCCCCCCCCCTCCCTCCCTCCCTCTCTCTCTCTCTCCTCCCTTATCCCCCCTCACCTTCCCCTCGCATGTTCCGCCCTCTTGTCATCGACTCCGCTCTTCGCTGCTCGGCGCGCTGCGGAGAGCTGCAAGGAACACTATCTCGTAAAGGAAATGAATCACAATTGTGAAAAGCTGTTTGATAAGTAAACTAGTCTGCAGCGTATTTTATTAAAAAGACTCGTGTGATCAAAAAATTATGAACGCCCATAATAAAAATCGCCCCGTTGCGACAGCAAACTTCCTTGTTCGTTATATATGATCATGGGGGTCGAAAAAATCAAAATTATAATTCATGTCGATCCATTCCTTTACGTTGTTGCTCCCGCAGCAATCTCACTGGTTCGTTGAACACAGTATGATATCTAGATTCCCAAATAAATGCTACAAATTTATTATTAGTAAAAATATTTAAATGTTTACCTCCTCATCATTGGCCCTCCTTAGGACGACAAGTGGAGACGGGGACACGACGCGCGGAGCTTCGTTGGACGAAGGAGGAGAGGGGAGGAGGTCCGAACGGAGGCTACAACAAATGCAGTCAAATTTCGTTGAACCTTTCAGATCGGAAAATTCCATAATCCAGTTGAATTTCGGTGACACGGCAATTAAATATACAATACTCTGCTTGTCAGAACGCCAAGCTCCGAATTAAACCTCGTGATATGCGGTGGCGCAACAATTCAGAATACAATTCAGAGCCAATCGTTCTGATACACCACCCATGAAGGCTTGTAAAATCCATTACCTTAATAATCGCATTGTTTGTAAACCAGTTACACCTGTGACGTCACACCGGTTTAATTATCCAAGTTTGAGGTGAATCCAGTCGGATTCGGCGCCGCGAAGCGGTGCCGAGTCCGACTGGTCAAACAAATAACGTAAAAAAAACAGAGCCACAACGACGCCCCCTCCTCTCTTGAGATACTGCATTTATCTCATCGTTCGTTACGGCAATCTTCCCAGCATTCCTCACCCCCTTCAAATTATTGACTCTCACCCGTACACCGACACCGTTCCATCGCTCGTCGCCACTGCGAGCATCCCGGCTGTCGTCGTGTCGTCCGCGGGACGAGGACGGGGCTGAAAGAGGTGGTGATTGGTGTATATTTCAAAATATCAAATCAAGGCAATGAAGACTACGCACCATCCACTCCACCGCGAGGGCGAGTCCGCGTCCGGGAATACGGAGGAGACACCATGGACGGAGGGCGATGCTGGAATGGAAAAATTTATGATGGGAAAGAAACCCGGAGATTTGCCGTTTCTCGATAACGATACAATTCAATTGGCGAGAGTCTGGACAATGCTCTAGTGGGCTAAGTTTCACAAAATAAAAAAAAAACTAATATCAAATATCCGAAGCTTGACGTCCCTATAAAGCAGTAAACTATCCGTCAAAGAGGACAGATGCCCCACAATCAGCTGCTTACGAATGAAACCAGGGGATCTTACGTTTCGCACAAAAGTCAATGTGCAATTGATGTGAATTTAATTAATCCTTGAGCGGGATAACACATGTACCCAAATAATTCAAACCCCGCTGAGGGGTGTCCCAACAAGGCAATAAAAGGAATCTCGAAGCCAATGAACCCACCTCATCTGCCACTCATCGTCAGCTTCTCTGGAGGCACTCGATCCAGCGCTCTTCGGCTTGGGAGTGGTTTCATGCTGAAAAAAATTATCATAAGTCCCATCCCACTTCTCACACTATTTATAGCATCCTCATTGCACTTTTGCACATAATTTACATCTAATTAACGAATATTAGAGTAGAAAAGGAGCGTAATATTGATTTCCTCCCTCACCTGCTCCCCCCTCTTCCACTCCTTCTCCACCCTCCACAGCTGGACGAAAGCATCAGCTCGTCTCCACGCTCCACCACCCGTTCCTGAATGACTTGATTTTTTTTGCTTGGATCATTTTCGTTTAGTTTACCAAAATTGCAGTATTCCCGAATTTTTAAACAGATTACAATCGTGTTAAACTAGACCAGGTTAAACGCCGCTGAATTACTACCAAATAGAAAACGTGATTGATTCAAAACTCTATTAGTAATTGTTCGTAGTTTTTGACCGTAACATACATGCGACCCCTCGTTCAATGGTTCAAAAATGGGCGGAGCTTCGATTAGCTCTTGCTCGCTACTGCATTTATCTAACCGGACGATATCTTCTCACCTTGTGCTCCAATAAGATTGCCATCATCAGGGAACGTCAGGACTGCGAGCACCTCGACGCCTAAAGAAATATAATCGATTTGTTGGAGAAAGATTTATTTAGAGAAAGAGATCTCACCTGTCTCCACTTCGTTCGGTCCGAGGGCAGTCGCAGCGATCGGCCCTCCCGCGTAGGCCATGGACGTCGAGGACTAGAATTAATATATTTGTTTTGTTACATAGTTGGTGAATAGGATGTGATCATAGATCGAACTTCGATCCATAATTATAAATCTGGCACTGCGCTAATTCACGGGGTTAACAATGGGATGGACGATAACCATGAATTTCAATCAACAATCACTGGGTGGGAATGCCGTTTAAATTTATTTAGAACATAATCTGAGAATAATTGATAATTCTCGTTCGATCTCTAATTTGATGGAAGTGTGTGGCGGTGAGTCACCGGGTTCTACAGGTCCTCTCCTTCCTCTCCCCCTCTCCTCCCCCCCCCGCCTCCCCCTGCTCACCCCCAGACTCGTCTCCTGAAACGTCGCCAGTCGCCCGAGTCCCTGCGGCATCTCCGCGTGTTCGCTCACTGCGGGAAGGGTAGTCTGCAAAAGTTATTTTGAAATCATTTTTCTTCTATCCGACGGAAGCCCCCAGCACTACAGGTACATTGTCGGTCTCAATGCAAAGGCACACGTTGGGAAATTTGATATGTCGCTTATTTCTATGAAATCCATCATAAAACTTTTACGAAACCAGCGAGCCTGGCGTTCCACCAGTGTCATGAATTCGTAAAGAAACATTATCGTAAAGATCTTTACGATAATGCTTTACGTTATCGTAAAGAAACACTTGATTCCTACTTGAATGCTTGTCCCAGTGAATAAATGAACGACCATCGTCTTCCATGCGGTCCGTTGTCAAATGACACCGAAACCAGCATGTCTCACGTTTCACTAATTCGATATCTCGATTTATTGGTCTAAAAGATTGATCCATCGACCTTCTGTCCTAAAAAATCATTATCTATCCTCACACACCGAGACCATGAACGGATAACGAACGTATTCCTGCATAGTAAATTTCCCTGATAATTCTCCCCGTCTCGCTTTGAACATGCCCCCGATCAATAGCTGTCATTACATCAACAAATAACCTCTGGATCAATATATCCCCTGATAATTCCCTCACCCTGAACATGCCACTGGCGGTCGACGTTCCCCCGGGCGTCTTGGATCCCTTGCCCGTGAGCGCTGGTGGAAAGTCTGCAACGCCTCTCAGTCGATAACCGATCGATTCCTTCGTCAGCAACGATGAGATGTAGGGACTGTAAATATTTATATCAGGCCGGTCATGACGGATCGGAAGAATTTCACACGATCTGGGACAGTGATCCTGGGATGAAAATGTTTACATTTTTAAAATTACTAACAACCTTCCCTCGACACCGTAGCGAAAGAAAAAAATTCGAAATTGAGTTTTCGATTTGTTTTTGTTATGGGGTCCGAAAGAGGAGACTCTCGAAAAAAACGCATTCTCGCCGTGAATTGTAGGGTGATGTGGTCGAAAGGAAAACCCTCGTACCCTAGGTTATTTTATGCGCTCTTTCGTTCTAGCATAGCGGCAAAATTTGAAAATTTGATTTTTGCATAGATAGCAGATATAGACTTCTTTTAAAACCCGTTTAAAAATCGAAACTGAGCGTTCCCCACTCTGATTCTTCCATATGTTGAAGAGCAACAACAACTACACCTCATATATTTTTTTACAGGAAAATCGTATTTGGACCCTGCGAGAAAAACATCAATTTGTAAGTCGTGCTCCCATGGCCGAGTGGTTCTGGATGGTGAATTTACAGCGCGGAGGGTCGGGGGTTCGATCCCCGCCGCGGACGGTCTTTTGCTTTTCACTTTTGCTTGCTTTGTGGTGTACGAACATCCTTCATAGACGTGTTTGAGACTTTCAGAAAGATAAAAAAAATCGAATTAACCACAAAGATTCACCTTCCCACTTCTCGCGGCGCCGACGCGAGCTCGATGCCCCTGCGCGGAAAATGTTTACGATATATTTCTTTTTCTGTATTCACTACCTGGATAAAGCCGTATTACAGCCCCGCAGAAAATCCATGTCCTCTGAGGCACCCCGAGAGATCCCGATCAACCCCCATCGAAAATTAAGTACTTTTCAGGCATCGAATTGTGGATCAATGTGCTCATTCGATTCCTTGTCGACTCAGCTACCGATTCCCCTCATTAACTGAGTAAAACGGCAGTTTATTTATTCAGGAATAATGTTAGAAAATCAGGTATATTCATGACCGTTGAAAAGACATTTTGTCCAAGGTCTTTTCCACGGTCATGAATTTCTAACGTTATTCCCGAATAAATAAACATCCGTTTTACTTGGTTAATGATTGGAATCGGTAGCTGAGTCGACAAGGAATCGAATGAGCACAAAAGATCCACAATTCGATGCCTGAAAAGTACTTAATTTTCGATGGGGGTTGATCGGGGTTTCACGGGGTGCCTCAGAGGGCATGGATTTTCTGCGGGGATGTAATACGGCTTTATCCAGGTAGTGAATACAGAAAAGAAATATATCGTAAACATTTTCCGCGCAGGGGCATCGAGCTCGCGTCGGCGCCGCGAGAAGTGGGAAGGCGAATCTTTGTGGTTAATTAGATTTTTTTATCTTTCTGACAGTCTCAAACACGTCTATGAATGATGTTCGTACACCACAAAGCAAGCAAAAGTGAAAAGCAAAAGACCGTCCGCGGCGGGGATCGAACCCCCGACCCTCCGCGCTGTAAATTCACCATCCAGAACCACTCGGCCATGGGAGCACGACTTACAAATTGATGTTTTTCTCGCAGGGTCCAAATACGATTTTTCTGTAAAAAATATATTATGTGTAGTTGTTGTTGCTCTTCAACATATGGAAGAATCAGAGTGGGGAACGCTCAGTTTCGATTTTTAAAGGGTTTAAAAGAAGTCTCTATCTGCTATCTATGCAAAAATCAAATTTTCAAATTTTGCCACTATGCTAGAACGAAAGAGCGCATAAAATAACCTAGAGTACGAGGGTTTTACTTTCGACCACATCACCCTACAATTCACGGCGAGAATGCGTTTTTTTCGAAAGTCTCGTCTTTCGGACCCCATAACAAATCGAAAACTCAATTTCGAATTTTTTCTTTCGCTACGGTGTCGAGGGAAGGTTGTTAGTAATTTTAAAAATGTAAACATTTTTATCCCAGGATCACTGTCCCAAGGATCATCCGATCCTCTCGTGACCGGCCTGATATATTTCAATTAATATTCACAAAAATCTGAATTCTAATAGATTCCTTATTCCAAAACACACACAGAGAGAGGAGGGATAGCGGCCCTCTCAACAATACATCTCATGGCAGGCCAATAAATCGATTTTCCGAAAGTTCAAAACATCAAAGACCACTCACGGCAGAGCGCTCTCGACAGGAAGCGCCGTAGTCTCCTGTGACAGCTTCTTCAGCAGCGACGGGCACGCGGGGAATCTACAAATAGATCGGATTATGGATGACGAGAACCACGAACCGCCAGTTTTCCCTTCTCTCGTAATACGACTGAAACGACCCGACAAAAACAGGCAGATTGCGGTTCCAAAGCATCTACATTAGATTGAGAAATCTTCCGGAGAGTAATACTGTGGCCTTTGATAACGACCAAAAATAGAAAACCCGGACATGTCACCGTCGCAACGTCGCAATCCGGTCTGCCCATTTATAATTGGAAATCCATTCAGTCGGTAATACTTTCTGGAGGAGTAGCATATCTCTTTAATTGCTGAATAGGGCCACCACCCAACCCAGACCCGAGTTTCGTTTTAACGACGGTTAAAAATCCGCTCACTTCTCCACCTTCTCGTGGAATGCCTTCCACGACGCTGCCGCGGCCCGTCGATACTCCGCCAGTTCGGTCGGGTTCGTTTGCAGCGATTCTGAAAGGATGATATTATGCGATAGAGAGAACCGCCTATAGTCAAGCTTCCAGGGTTTCTGAAGTTCTCAACCGTCTTGTTGAAAAAAGTTTCCACGTTTTTCCTTTTCATCATCGACATGGCACAGCAAATCATGAAAGCGACAACATTTTCATTCCATTTGTTATGCGCAAGTGAAGGAAGGACAAAAATCACAACGAATCTCCAAATTGCATATTAATTCTCCCACAGCGACGTCAAACCACGGGGACCCATGATCAATCATTCAAAAATTATAAATAAGAAAAAAAACCTACGAGCTGCATCGTTCTTGCGGAGGCGAACCCTCTTCTTTCCGCCGGGAGTTGTCGTTGCGCGAGCTCGCGGCGTAAACATCAGGCCTGGAATAGAATGATGGTCTTGAGAGTCTTCATATTCCTCCGAAATTTATCACGAGAGCATCCTAATTACCACAAGCCGATTCGGCAATAGGTCAACTGAAGACGACATCAATATTTTATCTTGTTTTAGAGATCAAAACCAGGCGCATTCTGTCAACTATATTATGAAAAAGAGATGTAGTCTCTTACATTCCATGCTACTGCGTCGGAAACTTCCGTAAATTTAAAGCCGGCTGAACCTAACTTCAATTGCTCGTATAATTTCAAACCCGGTTGAGTTGAGTTTCAAAGCCAGATGAAATGGTTCCCCCCCCCCACACTCACTGGCCGACGGCGATGGAGTCTCGTACCCGTTGGGGTATTCGAGGAGGCGCGATCGTCGCTGCTGCCGAACGCCGGGAGTGACTGTGCGGCGCTCGAACTGCGCCAGGGCCACATCCTGTTAATTTAAATGATTTTCGAATATTATAAAAACTCCATTCTACTTTTGCGAAAGTAAATATGTTATTTAGTGCATAAATCGCTGGTACCGCATAGGTGTCGCTGGGGATAAAAAAGAAACGCATCGCAAATTGAACGATACTGACGAAGACAAATAAAGGAAATAAAATAAATAAATAAATTATAATCACCGACCTGCACTTCTCCTTCCTGATTCAGGATGGGACCGGCGCTCGCCTCGCGTGGCTGCAGATCGTCACCGAGGCGTCCGATTATTACCGAACTGTAAAATAGATAGGTACATCGAGATAAGCTTTTTTACGGAACTGCAAAATATAGGTACTTCGAGAAAAACGCAGGGAGGAGGGAAACTCCATCCCCGCTTCATGTTTCACTACTGGATAAAATGGGAATCCCCTGACGAAATTCCGGATTCATGAATAGAGACTGTTGGCAAAACCACGAGATTACAGCCATCGCATGCGAGTCGAGTCGATTCATATTGAGAGAATCAACAAACTCGAATTGACCCAATTCACACAGCTTGAGTCAGCTCACCCTAACTACGTACGCTCACCTGAATAGAGTCAAGTTGTTGACCAACGACTCGAGCCAACTCACATTAACTGTGTCACCCCATGAAACCAAGTGAACTCTCACTCAGTCCGCGATAAGCGAGTTCAGTTTACGATCGCTCATTTAGTGCTACAGTTTTTTAAAAAAAAAACTCACTTAGCCGTAACAGCACCGCTCAGCAGCATCTGCTTGCGACCTCGTTCGCCGGCTGCGCCCGCGGGCACCGTGCACACGTCGTAATGGTCGTCCCTGGAAAGAGGGAGGTCATTATTGGTAATAACAACAGTAATATTATAATTATGATGGTTTCGCATATTCCTGAAGTCCGTAAATTCCGGAAAATACTATTTTCCGGAATCGGTCCAAATTGGCCAAAAATGACCCACCGGCGTGGGGCCCCCTGGTAAAGAAAAAAAAACCGCTCTAAAAATATTTAATTTTGCGAGTCCGCTATCAACGACTGCGGACGAGTATACGCTAAACAGTGGAAGATTGGTAAATGATCACTAAATCGCACCCGCTAAATATACTCATGCGACCGTGAAATAAGCGGCAGTAAACATAGAAATGTCACATGTAAACGCAATAAACCCCAGATCTGACACTAGTGAAAAACTCTAAAAGCTATCGAATAAAAATTACATCGCATTAATTACCTGGTCCATTTGTAGTAACGGGTTTGGAAATTAAAAGAAAATAGTTCTTCTCACAAAAGAACTTCTCACAACGGTAGTGACAAAATAGATATTTTACTAACAAGCCACAAGACGGGCTCCATCCCAGGTTCAAGCACTTACTTCTCCGCGAGGCATCCCTCATATCCGCACCGGTAGCACCTCCACGGAATATCGCCGGCGTCCTGTAAAGATATATTTATTGATCGGGTAAGTAGACCAATCAATATTTACGATACCGTACCTCAGCGTTGATTCCACACCGATCCAGGTGGTATTGAATGCCGAAGGCATGCTTGAACGACTTTCCGCACACGTGGCAGGGGATGGAACCGCGCTAAAATTTCGTATTTTCAAGTTTGGTGTTTTAATCAACTTCATACAATCCATTCGTTAATCACATCAGAAGAACAGTACGATTCTTATCGCTTTCTGCTAGTAGAATTCCTAACAAAAGCGATAAAGCACACTATGATGTACTAAACGCAGAAAATAAATCAATTTATCAAATTCCAACAATTGTTCACCGTCTGTATTCCCGTTCGCAGAAGCTTTGCCCGATCCCTCTTCGGCAGTGCGCGAAACTCCTCGATGTGGTCCTGAAATGATTCTTCGGTTGGCCAGGATAGGCTTTTCATGAGAAGGCTGAACTTTCCAGAAAGACCACCGAAAAATAGAATTGCAAGAGAATCCAAGGACACCAGATAAAGTGCGCGTTCAGTACGCAAAGTAAGATTTTAGCCGAGGAATGTGTGCATTTTGTGCATTGCATAGAAAAAAAGGTTGTTCCTGTGTAAAACATTTCGGCAGTTGGTTTTAGCACTTTTTCATTGGCGGAGGGTTTATGACAATGTTTTGTTTCGACGGGGCGTTTACTAAACATTGTTTAGCCCCATCGGTGACTAACGGTATTACCTTTTTGTTCACCGTTTTTGTGCGCAGCATATGCGTTCTCGCGCGGCATATTCTCTCCATTTTTTTCATAATATCTGATGCCCACCGCAAACGAAGCGTAGGTCGGGGTACAACAGATGTCGAGGTGTTTCACGACGTCGGCCACTGCAGTCATCGGCGCCGTTGCACACTGCTCGGCGAGGGGACACGCGAAACTGATGATGCATTATTTACAGATATTATTATTTATTTTTTTTAAAATTAAATTAAGCAAAAAAAGATCATTCCAGATAATATTGATGTTCTAGCGGTGCAGATCAAATGATCATTGGAAACTACTATACCTTCCCTTGCTGCTAATTTCCGAAGAGACGAGGCTCTTCTTGGCGGAGTCAGTGGCCCAGCACCAGCGCCAGAAACGTGTCTGCAAAATTCTTTTAAAAAATAATAAATTATAAAATGATTCATCTCTCATGATTTCGTACCGACTTTCAATATTTTCTATTTACATTATGAATCTATAAATGTAAGGCGCGCTCAACTAAAAAGCCTGGTGTAGTAAATCTCGCCTGCCTGTATAGCGCACTCCATGCACGCAAGAGTGCACTTTACAGGCAGGGGAAGTTTACTACACCAGACTTTTTAATTGAGAGTGTCCTATATGCACCTTCATGTCTTCATAATCCAGGGCTTCGTGCATGGGCTCCCACGTCGCCTTCTTTATATTAATCGTGCATCTAAATGTTATTTGATTTCCCGCCTGATTCGAATTCAAATAGTATTCATCAAATTAAAGCACCTTTCGACATGATACATGATTCCGCTGACCGAAGTCAATCCCTTACGGCACTGTGGACACTCCAACTGCATAGATATAGAGGCTCGCAGGGCACCTAGATTATTGGCTTTTAAAAAAAAATCAAATTAATTAATAATCATAGAAAATGACATCGTGACGAATATTTAATTACGCACCGGCCAAGAATTTTCTGTATTCTTCTTTAGCATTACTTTTCCTCAGTAGATCGGCCAGAGTCTGAAAATGTACTTGTGATATACCGGTAATGTAAAACAATTTACCTTCAGTGATTTGTATTCAGCGAGGTTCTCCGCATCGAGCGCATCATTCTCGGGTAGATTCGGGAATTCACTAGAATTGCAAAACTGAAACATTAAAAGTGACTAACTCACCTTGCGATTTTCGCCCTGTGTTTTGCGTATTCATCGACTGCTTTCTGCAATACGAAAATGTATATAATAGATACTTTGGAGCAATATATTTATTTCCAAACGGAAAATCTCACCCTCACTTTCGTTTTAGGTGTAGCCTTGGCGTCGGTGCTAGATTTCCGCGTTGCTTTTGAACCTGTATAAACACAGAATTATTCCTTGATGTTCCTGCCTTAGATATGTGACGCAGGTATTTTCCAGTCGTGTGCTTCCGTTCTTTAGTATTTCATCAACATTTTAATCCTTAATTGTTGTACCGCACCTGTGCTTTTACCCGATGGTGTTTTTGCTGCGGTGGGCGGTGCCGCCTTCGCTGGCGTTTTAGCAACTTTGCTCGCCGGTGCAGCATCAGGAGCGGGGGCTGAAAATAAATCAGTTACAGTTAAATATATTACGCAAAACATACATAAATACACTATTGATAAATTATCCGAATAAAATATATATGTCCAAATGATACCAATAATGGTGCCAATGCCGACTGGTTTTGTTCTCCTTGGCCGCAAGCTCGTCGGTGACGAATTGATTGCTGCGGGCGCACGACGTCTGCAAAGGGAAAACAAATTATCGTTATAGCATATCCGCTGAACGTCTCTCTGCTTGCGCTCTCCTAGAGGTCTTCCGTTTTCACCGAACTATCCCTACTGCTACACTAATTTACTCCCTCGAAACTTTATTCCTACCCATTTTCTTATGGTGACACCTGGAAAGAGTGAAACATGCTTCCTAAAGCAATTGGAACGAAAGAGTAGTGCCCAGAGTCAAATAAGCGGCTCACCGTGTCGGACTCGAGATGCGTGGCACTGGATCGCCCGGTGACGGTGGTGGCTCTTGTTTCACCGTAATCGATCGCCGCGGAGTGGACATGCTATAAATAGTCATTAGAAACAAGTATGAGCTTGAACACAAGGAAAAATACACATTCTCAACAGAAAAATGTGAAAGGGCAACTGCAAATGAAATGTGTGACACGTTTGTTTACCCACGGCACCTCTCGATTACGGTAGCAAGAGTGCTATTTCGCGGTATTCTGAAACGAATCAACGGCAGCAGATGAAAATTCTTGAGAGAAGATTGCGATCTGTTTACTATCTTATTATTTGAAATCGAAGAACAAGCATTAAAATAAAAAAACAAGAACTCAATGCTGCATTACATCGCTACTTGCGCAGAGGAAGCGCGCATTTGGACATGGGCACAATTTTAATGGATATCGAAAATGCGCTTTATCAAAGTTTGTATAATAAAAACAAACTACATTCCACCTATAGAAATGGCCCAATTTGCTAAAATTTAAATACCTCTCTTTGCATGCCCAAAATTTCTCCAAAGCCTGATTTTGCATGTCTACGCGATTCGTTCCACGCGATTCGATTGTTCAGTCTCATTATTGCATCGAGTGAGGTCTGTCCGCCTTCCTTTCCTCTCCTCCTCCCTCTCCTTCTTCTCCTTCTCCTCCTCCAACCTCGGCCCATGTCTCAGCGCCGTCCACCTCCACAAGATTCTTCCAGTAAGATCTCCAGCATTGTCGGGCACCCGGAGTGTTTTAAAGAAGGCGTAGGAGCAAAGTTCCGTAACCAGAAAACAGCTGGAGGCAACTGTGGCTAAAACGCAGAGCTGTTTGACGGACACGGAATGTTGTTCCTACGCCTTCTTTAATTCCTACTCCCAGGAGCTCTACAGAAACCTCAATCGATCCTATCGCAAACTGAAGTCACGTTTTTCAGTGAATCCGAACGATGACGACATTGCTGATAAGCCGGATTGCGATGACGATGCTCACGTGAGGGTGCTGGATGCTGATTACTCCAACCCGGGCGTCCAGAAGGTATACTGTAGCACACCAAATGAGCGATCGTAAACAGAACTCGCTTATCGCGGACTGACTGGGTTACGGTAGTCCACGTATTTCAGCGCGTCCTGACTGCGATTCAACAGCA
This sequence comes from Levipalatum texanum, assembly GCA_014805385.1. Classification (NCBI taxonomy): domain Eukaryota; kingdom Metazoa; phylum Nematoda; class Chromadorea; order Rhabditida; family Diplogasteridae; genus Levipalatum; species Levipalatum texanum. The sequence continues at coordinate 19,670 of JACMIG010000023.1, forward strand.
GACGCGGCGCGATACACTGTCATCGATGGTGCAGCGCATCTCCGTATTCATCGTCTACACTTCGAGGTATCCGGTGGCACAACGGCAAAAGGGCTATGGAGGCATCGGAATTCGAACCCGGCACTCTATGATCCGGAACAGAGAGCTCGACCACTGAGCTACCACTACGCGGTGATCGCAAACTGAACTATATCTTTCCAGTTTGGGATCGCTTCTGTGGTGTACGAAGCTGATACGGAAGTACGGCTTTACCGTACTCTTTCCGATCCTTGGGTGCATCCTAACCGTCGGATTTCCCATTACGTACCTCGAGGTGAGCTGTTTATTATTACTTCAACTACCAGGAAAAACAGCACTCCGCCCTATGGAGATCGATTCGTTGATCAATGCCTTTTTAAAATGGTACTTAGCGTATTTATTCTCAATTTGTACCGTAACCATAAGTCTGAATACTGAATTTACCATTTGTCGCTTTCCGGGCAGACTGTCTGACATTTACGGCCTAATTTCAGATGAGCCTTGGCCAATTCACGTCCCTCGATGTCTTCAGCCTCTTCAACCGTCTTTCGCCCATCGCCTCGGGTCCGTAGTCATATAAGGCATCCCATGTCCGAAATTATTTTAAAATTTTCAGGAATTGGACTCTCGATGCTGCTCATTTCTGCAACCGAAGCTCTGAAACAAGTGTCAGAGGCCAGCACCTTCTTGGATATTGCCTACCAATCCACTAATGTAAGGGCAAACACTGAATCGATTATAGAGTTACGGTAATTGCAATAAATTGATTGAAATGCTGAAAAAATTGGATTACGGTAATTCAAATAGTAAATTGGTTGAACTGCTGAATCAACATATTGGGTTACGGTAATTCAATTATATTGATCGATACCGTATACCATCAGGGCTTTCGCGAATCGGAATTCTACCTGATGCGCTGTCTATTTCGCTACAGCGACGGCTGTCTGGATCCGCACGTTGATTGCAGCGGCCTCTACGATGATTCGAGCTTTGAGTAAGGGTGCATTTACCAAATTAGAGAGAAAAATCGATTCTCTCCGGCTCGGGTGCATCCTCCAAATTGAGACTACTGCTTTGAGTATGGGGTAATCTTCATATTGTCGAGCACCCAAAAGCGGCCAATTCCCACGCTCGAAAATACTTATTCGCCCTTTGATCTACCCTTCCATGTTTCGCTTCATTATCAGTTGTGTTCTACCGAAAATAAATTAGGGACTGAAGAGGTAGATCAAGAGTGCTTGAATTGTTTAATTTATCGCTTATCTAAAAAGTAATTGGAAAGTCCCTCGTGTTCAAGTGCACCTTCCTTATTGCAACTTTTTCAGGCACATGAAAGCGGAGAAGCGCTACCTGGAGAGCGTGAAGTACCGGTGCGTGCAATTCGGAATTTGCACTGATTCACGAATTGAAATCTGCTTGACCATTGGAAATATACACTAATTCACAAAGCTGAAAAGATAACAACCAGAAATATGCACCGATGCATTTCAGGGAGGTAAATTCGCAGTGCGTCCGAGGAATGGTTGCCAATCGCGGACTGAACAAGAAGATTGTAAATGGGCAGAAAGTAAAAAAGCAGCTCGCCGAGCTCATTGGACTGGCCAAATATCAGTCAGTAATTTAATTTAAAAATAGCGGGCACTCAAATGTAGAGAACTCCCGCAGTACCGTAGGAAAATGGGGGCTATTGATTTACCTTAATACCGTAGGAAAATAGTCTTTGATCTACCTCCGCTTTACAATCTGTTAGGCATGCAAACACATCGCGCGAAATTTAAGCCAAAATGGTCGCTAAAGACGTTTAGGAAGATCAAAAGCTGAAGCATTTGGGTGCCCGACAATATAGAATCGCTATTCTTTGATTTTTCAACTAATTTTTCAGATACACGGACTTTCTCAATCTACACCGCACTAGTGAAATTGTGAGAAACGAAATTGTCTAATGATCGATGAATATTCGCCGACTTACAGTATACCACGTCGTCGCTCTCGTACAATCTCTGGGGAATCATTGTAATTCTGATGGTCTCCTACTTTGCTCGCCACGGACTTCCCGCCTTGGAATACGTGAGTTTATCGTTCCGATTTCATTCTGCCGATTCTGGACTGCCTGCTAATTTCAGGACTATTTCAGGTCTGCGTATGCGTCGTTTGCATTGGAATAACGCACGAAGTTACCTTTCTGATTGTCACGAATTTGTCGCGACGAACAATGGTATGTAATCGTCCCCCACCCACTCCGTAAATATTTGAAAAAATAGAAATTCTAAAAGTCCTTTTAATATTTTCACTATTCTTGTAAAATATTTATAAAATTTTGTGAAGGTACAAATATTGATTGAAAATTAATTATTTTTTGAAAATGTTTCCGAATTTTAATCTACAGAAGCCAAAATGGGATAAGCCCATTCCAATTACGGATGTCGACATGTGGATTGATTGCCTGAAATACGTGGCGACGAGCTTGAAATTCGGGCAAGCCGGCCTCTCGACCATCGGATCTCTCAACAAGTTTACAAACAACACGTTTCGGTACGATAGATGAAATTTCCTTATTTATTTTTTAAAAAAAATTGCTGACACCTGCACGAAAATGACGTGGTTTTTCTGTTCACGAAGCAGAAGAAGAATTTTTGAATTGCAAAAAAGTATAACAATTCGGAAAAAAATTGATATTTACTTGGATCAAATAAGGATACGGTAGAATAAAAAATACAAAAATTGCAGAGATGTATTCATCATCTCGCTGATAGCCACTCTGCTGCCTTTCTTCACATCCATCTGCCTCGAGCGCGTTTACCAAATCTTCCAAATGAGGATGGCTGATCACGACGACAGTGGTAATTAATATTAATTAATTAATTAATTAAATTGTTATTTTTAAATTCATTCTGCTCAGTTTCGCTCTGTCTGGTTGATTGAGTATGACCCCCAATTAAACTATTTTCAGAGTATATCGACATGGAGCTATTCGCCGTGATGGGCCAGTCGCAAGTTTCGGCTCTGAGCGTTTTCAATACGTCTAATCATTTAAAATTACGAATTTCCACAATTTTCAGGAGAGCTCGAATCGGTTGTCATTTTTACATTTTCCGCTGCCGCCGTTGCCTACAGCATTGGAAATATGGTATATGACTCGCCGCTTTTGCAATTTACTGAGTAGTTGGGTGTAGTAAACTTCCCCTGCCCGTAAAGTGCACTTCGTGCACGCAAGAGTGCAGTTTACACGCGGGTGTATTTTACTAAACCCAACATTTTAATCCAAGAGGTCTTATTTGCAGCAAATCTCGGGCAGTGCGATTATTGCGGCCGTCAAGGAAAAGTTGGCGTTTACGGAAGAATTCATCGGTGAGTCCAAGGGGTTTCGTCGGTGGCTGAATGGTTAGAGACTGGACTAGAGCGATGAGGGTCGCGGGTTCGATTCCCAACCGAGTTTATTTTGCAGCCGAACTGGTTTCCAATGCCTTCTACATGCTCCTGCTCGCGGCCTTTCTCATTGGAAACTACAAATACGACTTTGCGGTAAGACAAAAATCCCAATCTTTGATTTGTGACCTTTTCCAGACTGTAATGGGCATATACCAAGGCTATTATTGCGCCATCGCCATAATTGTCATTGCGGAAATTCTTGTTGTCCTCGTTTTGTACGGTAAGATTGAATTAATGTAGGCCACGAAAACTTTCGGTTTAGGACCCCGCCTGATGTTCATCGACATGCAATTGATGATGCTGCTGAGTGGAAGCCACAAACACAACGTGAGTATGGTCTGGCCCTTGAGCTTTCTAATTCCCTCATCCGGACAAAAGTTTGGTGTAGTAAATATCGCCTGCCTGTAAAGTGCACTCTTGCGTGCAGGGAGTGCACTTTACGGGCAGGCGAGATTTAGTACACCATGCCGTTTTAGAAACTCGGTTCGGACCTCGGTCGCATCAAGGACAAGCGCAGCGGATTCAAGCGATACTCTGCTCATGTCAATGTATTTTTAATTTTTAATATAGTTTGACCTTTGATCTTTTCTACAGATCCTGATCATTGGCGCATGGATCGTATTCGTGCTGCCTGCCATGCTTCTCTTGGTCGTTCGCGAGTGCGTTGATTTTATAGTTTGAACTATGATCTTTGATTTTTATTATTCGATCATTTAAATTAATCATTGATTTATAGTTTTAAACTTTATTCTCTGATTTTTGATCTTTAATCTTTGGATCCTTTCAGAATTTTCCAAGTGGATTCTGGGACCTTCTCGATCAAAACGGAGTGGATCGGGACGCTCATCTGCACGGCGCCCATTCCCCTCTACGCCGCCTACCTCGTACGTTGCTTATTTCACAGGGCGGAAACGACCGTATACCAGCGTACTAATTAAATAAAGAGTAGGATAGAATTTATTCAACACCTTTTTGAATACTATCATATAGTTTTTTTTATTCCAGAAGAAGGCTAAACCGTTGCCTCTTATTGGAATTATGTACAGTATGAAATACAGTAACCCAGCATTGAGTTATTACCGTAATCTTGGACTAATTAAAAACCGTAACCCTGCACTAATTCCAGGTGCTGCATTCTCTGTACACTTCTCGCCGCTTTTCCACCATCCTCCGCCCCCACCTCCATGGGCCGTGCGAGGAGAAGTACAGGTATAGATGATATTGTATAATATTCATTTGATAAATATTATTTCGTTCCACCCAAGACCAATTCCGGACTGCAAAAATATGTTTTTTTTTGCAGAATCCTTGTGGAACAGGAGCGAAAGCTGCTCAAGGTGCTGGGATGAAGCAGTAACTTGGCGAAGAATCGTGAAAAGAATCGAAAAACTGTACATACGACCACTTTGCTTTCACCGTTTTATTCCGTGGTTCCTTTATAAATACCGTAAATTGACTCTACGGGATAAATGCGTTGTTTTCCGATATGAAAATGAATTTCAAAAGTATTCAACAATTCCGCCGTAAACATCTCAAACACCTCAAAATCACAAATAATGACTGTTCCCTTGGGGTAACGCCTTGTGTAGCCGTTCCGAGTGACGAAGAAGAGAGTGGTTCGACAGGCTCTCGCATTCTACGCCGACGAGATGAGAGACGGATACCCTTCGGAGCATCAATAATTGACGCCTCTCTTTCTTACCCCGCCAATGGCATTGCCGAAGGAATGAATTATTGTGGTACCTCCGCACTTCCACTCATGTAGAATACCATTGAATCTGATATTATCGGCGAACCAAACGCATCAAAATTTGCGTTCCATCCGTTCAGTTCCCTCTCCATTGAAAATAGAGTTCTCTCGTCGTCTGACTACTGGTGAGCATTTCGCGCCTAGGTGCGTGGACGAGATGGTTGTCCGATAACACTGAGAATACGCTGGGGATGAGAATTTTAGCTGCTTGGCGATCAAGGGCTTTATGGCTGTGACGTCAATTACAACTGCTCATTTTTTCGTACAATTAATTAAAGTCTCGGCGCCACCCAAGCACGCAGCATGCACCCTCCCCCCAACCCCAAAAGCAGTGTTCCAACAAGCAGAAGCCTCTAATTGTAAGGCGAATGGGCTCTCAGTGTCCGTGGCGACGGACGCGGGCGAGGTAGAAGAGCCCCAGCTGCCGGTTCTCCCGCAGGTGGGTAGAATTCTCCTGTAGGACGAACGAAGGAGGATGAGACGGGAGGAGGAGGTAAGGATTGGGACTACGATACCGTAACATGACCGGTACGTGGTGGTGGATATCGATCATACAGAGAAGGACGAGGTGAGGCGCAGATGGATCTTTGTATTGTTCTTTCCCCCCGATAGTATTGTCGGCGGAATGAACGTTCCGGACTGAACGCTCATCGCCCTACGATCTCTCTCCACTGTTTTCTTGTTGTCCGGCAATTAGAGAAACGAGAAAACTGGAGAGAGATCGTAGGGCTAAGAGCGCATAGTCCGGAACGTTTATTCCGCCGACAATAGCTTCTCACTTTCGTTGCACCGACTAAAGGTTGCATGAGCTGGTCATGGCTTCTCTTTAAAGCATGTTTTCGACTATAGTTTGTATGGAAGTCCAAGGTAGACAGATGTGCCAGCAGATATTATACATCCCCAACTTTATTCCCGCCATTCACCACCCAAGCAGAGCATCGAATATGTACAAAGCAAAGCGATCATCCTTTCCCCCCCTGGGAAAAGCCCCCAGGGCTCTAATTGTCGTCCCACTCAGTGTCCGAGGCGACGGACGCGCTCCCGGTGGTAGAGCCTCAGCTGTCGATTCTCCCGCAGCTGGTTGGACTCCTCCTGCAGTGGGAGAGGAGTAGAGGGGGGGGGGGGTGGGGGGGGGGGGGGAG
>JACMIG010000023.1:26126-67754 GCA_014805385.1 Levipalatum texanum
TCTCTTACCCCCCCCCCCCCCCCCCCCCCCCCCCCCCCCCCCCCCCCCCCCCCCCCCCCCCCCCCCCCCCCCCCCCCCCGGCCCCCCCCCGCGGCGGCCAGGAGGAAGAACATGGTCACCTCCTGGGCGAGCCATGCCTCCTCTTGAAGACGACTGAAGTATTCCTCTTTCTTCAGCGTCGCCGCTCGATCGGGTATGAGGGGGACGGAGGGATGGCGGAGGGGGCCGATGAAGCTGACAAGGAAGATAGTTTAGGGGAGGGGATAGAATCAATATTATTGTCGGCGGAATAAACGTTCCGGACTGTGCGCTCATCACCCTACATTCTCACTCAACTGTTCTCTCGTGGTCTGGCGGTTAGAGAAACGAGAGAAGAGTGGAGAGAGAGATCGTAGGGCGATGAGCGTACATTCCGGAACGTTTATTCCGCCGACAATAGTGTAGTCCCAAACCGATCACGTTTCGAAATGGACAACTTTCCTTCATTTGTTGACTTCTATTTGACGAGCGATTCCAGCACAATAGTTGTCGAGGGAAAAATGCTTGTAAAAAGTAGGAATTTCCATGTTTTGCAACTTATAGTTTATATGTTTTATAAGAACTTGAATGCTAACTCATGTCGATCCTCGGCCATCCAGAACATGTCTGCCTCCTTCTTGCGGGGATTCCTTGACTTTGCTCCTTCCTCCAGCACTCCCTTGCGTACCTTCTGAAGAGGATTCTCTCTTCCCTCCCCCCTCCCCCTCCCTCGTACCAGGAACGAGTCCAATTTGGCCTTTGTCTCCTCGTCCATTCCCGCCGTCTTGTCCATGTACCAGGCGTCGTCGTCGAAGATCGCCACGAAAGACTCCTGCCTCACCGCCTCGTCCTCCATGTACGCCTTCTCGCATACGGCCAGCTGAACGAGTCTCTTCCACCCCCTCCCACTTCTCCTCTTCCTCACTCCTCCCCCTCTCCTTATCGACCCACTAGAGATCATCCATCTTTACCCCCACCCTCCTCATCTACCTCCTTCTAACAAGGGAAGTCTTCAGACCTTATTATGGATTCCCACCGCGCGCACAATGTCGTTTCGCAATTATCAATGATTCAGACATACCTAGTTTTTCGAGTTCTTTCGAATGCGCATATTGTAGAGAACCCGAAGCGTTCTAATTCCCACGCCCGGATAAGACCAATGACTGACTGTGCTCGCTTTTGATCTACCTCCTCGGACCCCTTTCTTGGTCTATGAATCACGCGGGTCATGAAATGGGGTTCGATGAGGTAGTTCAAAAGCGCGGGCAGTCCGTCAACGGTCGTATGCGGGCGTGGGAATTAGAACGCTTCGGGTTCTCTGCAATAGTTGAGCGTGTACAGGAGTCTTTCACTCGCATTGTTTTCTACAGATGTTTCCCGTCTCCATTGTATCCACTCTCTATGCCCTCCTATCTTGAACGGCTGGCTCACCTCAATCTTTCAACACTGTCGGAGAGGAGAGTGTTCGCGGACTTAACCATGGGCTGGCGTATATTGAATGGCAAAAGAGTCATTGAGCGAGGACGTTTCTTCCGATTCGTCGAGAGTACGAGGACAAATCCTCACGGGATATATATTGAAGGCACCACCAAAACGGCTCGCCATCATTCTTTCGGACTCAGAATCGCCAGGTGGTTCTCGCAACTGCCTGATGCCATTTACGGAACTCATTCCCTCCAAATTTTCAAAACACTTCTTCGGGGACATCCACTTTTGGCTTCTTTTGCGAGCTGTCCAAATCCGGAGCGGGAGGATTAGCACTTTTGCATAACTGTCAGCACCAATCCTTCCTACTGGCTTATTTTCCTGTAAATGTTTGGTCTGAATGTGTAGATGATGATAGCTCTAATATTACTATGGTCTAGTTTTCGCCAGTTTTAGTATAAATTAAATGTAAGTTCGTAATAGATTTTCCTCTCCTTTTCGAACCCCCTTTCCTGCCCCCTTTTCCTGTGTCAAGTGGTCGCCTGGATCGGCCAAGCAGCCCTCGTCCACCTGCAATCCCCTCAATGCGGTTCCCTCCCCCCGCTCCGGCCGACGTCTGGGGCGGGCTTCCATGCGAGACGGTCGACGATACCCCCTCCCATCTCCAACTATTTCACTTTCCTTCAAAATTTCAATCTATTTCCTAAGTACACGCTGATTTTCCTCCATTGGCTTGCCTGCGTGCAGCCTTGTCAAATGTTATACTGCCGCATAATTGCATTCTTCGCGAATGTAGATAAAAAATACAATATGAGTCCGTCCGCGTAAGGAACGAGCAGTTTCACCAAGTAAGCGAACAGTGAAACTTTTTTTGTCCGCTGGGGCTCATATTCTGGCTAGAGGTATGTAAGGTGTAGGAAAGATGAAAAAAATTTAGAGTGGCCGATTTCGACCATGGGTGTCGTAGCTGTGCTTGCTCGAAGACACTGTACTTTTCGCTAAAAAATGAAGTCGAAACCTATTGTTGCCCATAACTCAACAACCCTTTGGCCAATTTGGGAGTTTTTATGCTCATTACAAAGCTGACGACGAGTTCTCCAAAAATTGCCACAAAATGTACCATGGGGGATTACGGGCGCAGATTTTCAGGTGAATGAGTGCAAAATATTCGATTAATGTTTTCTCGGATATATGGAAAAAGTAAATCGGGAATTTTTTCCAGGTTAATCCTGATGTCGAACTAAAGAAATGTGTCATAATTTTTTGGGCGTACGCTTTCTGCAAGGTGGGCAAAACACGGAAAACATGATTTTTTGATCTGCTTTCAGTTCTAGTAGGCCAGGAATGCGACAGTGGTATGAGGTCAAATATGCGAAAAAAAATTTTTTAACCTCCCCAACATATTCCAGTACTAAAAGTATGGGGTCATCGGTAGCGGTGAGGCCCGATAGATTTGATTGAGAAATCGTTGCCTCAGTTGGACACTTTGTTCCTGGAATTCTTCAAAGAATACATACTGATCCTTAGATGTCTCTGACCAGGCACTCTACACCTTCCGCGTCGTATGTTTAGTGCCCGAGTAGCTCCTTGCCAAGTAGGCCAAGATGCAGATCGCCACGGAGGCTCTACCATCTCAATGGACAAATACCTTTCCTACACTTGTCCTAGTCTAATATCCATGACTATCGCGCAGTCGAGAGTGAATCGAATTCTGGCTGCCTTTTACATCCACTATGAGCCGCCGCATGCCTTACGATGGTTCATGGCGCGATCGGAATTGAAGTGGACAAGACGCAGGCGAACACCTCCTTCGCTCCCGGTACTCTAAATTGCTCTGCATTTTCGATAAAAAATCAAATCGAGAGTAGCACAGTTCTTTGCAACTAGAAGATCATCAGTCAATTGTCGTCCCTTCGCCCACGGGAACTTTGTCGTATTTCCGCGGTCACTAATTGTTAATGATGTGGCCACTCAGAAAGACTGTATTGGGCTGGAGGAATCCATTACAAGAAAACGATTCCGATGGCACGTTTCGTCAAGACGATCGGCAGAATCCATTTCCTTCCCGCCTCATCATCTTCTCCTACTAGTCTCTCCTTGTTCACCCTTTCAACAGTGCAAGGGGAGGAGGACGGAATCCAGGCCTGGGTCTAGTCATTCGATTCTCTGAATGAACCTTTTTGTGTAGTTGTCACATCGTGGGTGGGGAAGAGGTCACAGGACTTCCGCTCTTTATCGAGAAATGAGCTCGATTCAGTAGCCGGGAGGATCCACACTGCGCAGTTCGACTTGGGCAGGTAGGTATTGCCCCGTCCCCCACCGCTGCAATTTCTATTCCGGACTTGTCGCCACGCTTCTTGGACAAGGATTCCAAGCGAAGTATGGAAAAATCAGCCATAGATTCGTTATTAGCGCAGAGATATAAATAGGGAGGCGGATCTTTCGCACCCTGAACGGAAATTGCAAAGGTTGGGGGGCTGTACAATTGTTGTCTTTCTCTGCGCTCTATTGGACTTCAGTTATCACTCTCCGTCTGTCACAGCCGCGGATCTACAAAGGGAGGTGGAGGAAGCTCCGCAACCCCCTCGACTCCCCCTTCTGCCTCCAATGTCCCAACCCTTCCTTTCCCCTGTAGAACACCAAGATAGTGGGTTCTGGTTGACAGATCCCTAAAAGTACTCGGCAAGTTTCACAAATCCCGGCATTGGCGTGTGCCTGTTTCGTTTGGAAAGTGAACTTTTTCCGTAAAGTACCTGTATTCTGTCTATTTGGCCCTTGGGGATCACAATTATATCGAAATTCCCACGAAGTAACACTGCAATCAAAGGGAGCTCGTGCTTTGCCAAACAGAGTAGTCGGGGGAACGTCAACCATGTCTGGCACTACTTTTCAGCCCGTTAATCTTATTTAGAGCCCGACTCCGCGCTCTCTAAACATCAGTTGCTGATCCTCTTTCGCAACAGTGAAGAGAGTTGGCACTGTCTTAGCCTGCCGTGTATGGAACAATGAAAGAGGTCGGGAGATTCGAACAAAGAGATGAGTAAGATGAAGGGAACGAGTGGCCTGTCGGAACAGATGGCGACAGTCCCCGCACTGCAAACCTTTCCCCCTCTCTCTCTGCTCGCATGACACGTGGTCACCTGGGAAGGAGAAGAATATGGATCTTGAGTGGGGGAAAGGTGATAATCTACAGCAAAGCCGTCTACTATCGCGCCCCACGCACTTTCGGAGATTTTCCGAGTTTTGGAGCTAAAAACGGTCCCGAAGAGCAAAGCAAACCCTCATGCTCACGGTGATCGGTAAGGTACGAACAAACATTGATAGGATCCAACAGCTTCTAATATTCCGTTCCGTTAGCGACTAATACTTTTCGGACTGGCCACGACCTTGGTTCCAGCTGCGCGAGCGGGGCAATCGTTATTCTCTGTGCGCTCTTAGACCTCAATGTTCTCTCGCCGTCTGTCACAGCGGCGGATACCCGAAAAGGGATATGGAGGGGTCACCTCTCCCCCCTCCGAGATCCCTATTGCCTCACATATCCCCTCCCCCCCTCCCTTTCCCTGTAGAATAGCTCAGGAAGTTGTTTATCAGGTCCTTAAATGTAGCGCCATACAGATCACACCAGTCTCCAAGTCCTTTCCAACCTTTTAGCCTTATTGTTAGCCAGTGGCCGACCTTTCTAATTCACGATCGCTACATAACGATGCCTGGTCCTATTTCGGAACTATGCCTTTGCGCGGCCGTAGCTGGGGTCTTTGGACAAACAGAAACAAAGAGATGAGTAACATGAAGGGAGGGGAATGACAGCCATATGTGGTAGCTAAGTTCAACAGGTAAGAAAGTGGTATTATACGATATACTTTGCGGAAAAAGCAACGACTACTTCCATATTAAATAATGCAATACTTGAGCATTCGGTTATTTTTTGGCCGTCTTCTTCGATCCAGCTTTGCTCTTCTTCGCAGCACTACGATTGGTCTTTCCTTCCTCGTCGCTGCTCTCTTCCTTCTCGTTTTGTTTTCGCTGTTTCGCCGCCCATCTGTCCCCTAAACAATTGATGATTTTTAGTGTCATGTTCGTAAAATAGGAAAATTCAGTTGGATATCGAAAAATATTTTAGAAGTTCCTCTTCTCCTTTGCCTCCTTTTTTGCACGCTGGTAATTCTCTTCTTCGATTTGCTTCTGGTTTTCTTTTTCCTCTTCCTTCTTCAAGTTCGCAATGCGCTCTTGCTTCTCCTCATCCCAACGACAAAGCCACGAGTCAGCGCTCGAAATCTCGCTGTCATTGTCAGCTGAAGAGTCGAAATTAAACACAACATGATAGAATTGCTCCCTTCTTCATTGTCGTTCATTGTCGAGAAAATTAGAATTACACCTTCTAATTAATAGAAGGAGCGGTTTGCTACACAACCTGCCCCACTGACAGAAAGGCGACAAGTGAACAAAGGTCTGAATCACCGCATCTCCTCATAGGAAGGAGGGGTCATGAGGAACGTGAAGATGGAAAGGCAGAGAAAGAGAGGAGAGAGGCAGGAGTCCTCCTTTCAAGGTCGCACTTCTCCCTTCTCCGCCTACATTCCATGATGATCTCCAGTCCATTGACGGTCCTAGCATGGTATTGTGCCCAGTGCTGGCTGGCGGTCGAGTTGTCACCGATGAGTATTGCATAATAGAATCTGGATCTCTCTGGATGCAGGCCTGGTCTTCAAACCGGATATATCCATGGCTGTGCCGAAAAGAGAGGAATCGGAAGTTCACGTGACCTTTTGCACTCTCATTGCAGTGTCGCCACCCGGAGGAGACAACTGCTGCCCCCGACTGCCTAGTAGATAGACCACCCTCGTTGCCATCCATGGCCATGCATCAAGGAATAGTCCGAGGTCATTTGTTGTCTTGTCGCTTGTATTCATGTTCGCAGATCCCGGATCGGAATCCCCCCAGCTTCCCTACGCGTCACTATCGCCCTATCCATGCATCAAGTAAAATCACGTGGGCCGATGCGTCTCGCAAGAGACCTAGTGCGAAGATTCAGTAAGGGGAATGCAATGCCCTTCTGTGTGATTGTGACGCGCCACGGAACTTGAAAATCGTGTTCCGATAGTCGAAATTTCACAGAGCTACATTACGACAAAGGCCGCGGGATTGTGACAGTGGCATCGTGAACTGGGCAGCTCACAAACATGACTGGCAATGGACATCGTGATCCATCATTTTCTCCATACATGCGAAATGTCGAAGAAAATGTCCATAGAAATAAGTCATGACTTCTGGGGTTTATTTACTATTGTCGAAGGAATGAACATTCCGGACAATACGCTCATCGCCCTACGATCTCCAACACTGTTCTCTCCTTCTCTGGCGGTTCGAGAAACGAAAGAACAGTGGAGTGAGATCGTAGGGCGAAGAGCATATTGTCCGGAATGTTCATTCCGCCGACAATAGATTAGCTGCTGATACCCGCCAAAACATCTGGTCCAACGACCTATTCATGCCTCACTCTCTAAAAATAGCGCTTGATCATCGGTCCCAACTCACATACTGAACGAGTAGGTATGAAGATGATGCATTTGAGAATGGGTCGAGATATCGAAGTGAAGATGGACATCGCCGCTTTCACCCTCTTCCCACTCTTCTTCTATACATCCCTTCCCGTTTCCGAGTTCCTTCCCTTTAAGTGCTGCGTCTTCTTCCTTCCCGAATCTTCTTATCAGTACGTCCAAATGACGCCAGGGTTGCTTGAGGGCTTCATGTGCAGATTGAATGTCAATCAAAAGAATTGTGAATGCAATGACTACGAAGGACTATCGATGACATTTTCACCTCTATTCCCTAATCTTTGACTTTAGTTCGGATTCCGTTACATTTACAAGCTGTGTCGGATATGGGATAAAATGATAAATATTTAGTATTTTACAATCTCGAAAATCAACGGTTTGCACCAGTGCGAGATTCAAAAGTTACAAGACCGTTTACCATACTGTGGGTATCATACAGTACACTGCAGGCCTGCTATTATTTAGGATTTGAAGGGGAGATCAATTTGAAGACGGGATAACACTCCCGGAGTAAAGAAAATGCTGTGGGCCTTCGGAGGTGGCCAGGTGTGCATGAGGACTCGAATTCACCTTGGTCATTCCTTTCGGAAGCCGTGAAGTCTAGCCACCGATCCACAGCTGGTCGCATTCTCGTTGGTAGTGGGGCATAGTATAGAAAGGAATTTTTATAGGATCAGTGAGGAGCAGATTGAGTCTTCCTCTCAGGCATTTCGAGATGGCCAATTGAGAATAAAGAATCGATGTCATGGGTCCATTCCAATAGGAAGTCATGGCATCGAATGTTCATCCTCAATCGGGGCGCGATCTCTTTGCCCATGGAGAATTATTCTCGCTCGTGTAAGTTTAATAGATTCCCAAGAGAACTAGAGTATTGCTATTGGTTAGTAAGGGTAAGCAGTAGGAAGGGGGGATTGAAGAGGCCGGAAAAGAAGCCGATTATCGCCATCGTTTTGCAGTCGACTTGAACAACGTACAAAGGCCACAGCCTCCGTCAGTAGGACCTTCCCGGCATTTCCCAGAGTCAATGGAGCCTTTGCTCAGATCTGACAAATGCCTGAAGACCTGCCGACGAGAAAACCGCAGGGAAGGGGGTCAGAGGGTGAGGGCAAGGGCTCAGGAATGATTAGAAGTGGTCGATTCGTGGAGTAGATAAGGGGGAACGAGGGTGCCATTGTGTCTCTTCGTGACAGGCACAGGCCACTCTCCATCTCTGCGAGTCTCGTTGATCCACGCTCTATCGCTGTCTGCCTCAAATTGCGTTCTTGGAAGACGGCTATCTTGCGTGACGATAAGCCTTTCGTGAATGACCTCCGGTCGCCATCCCCGCACCCTGATACAAGCAACGCTTGGCTTGTCGGCGACAAGAAAGCACTGATTGTGAAAAGACCAGGGGACAGTGCGGACTGTGGAACGTCGACGAATGGCACGACACTTTGAATGTGCGCGAACTCTCTCATAGAGAGGGGCGATAGCTGAAGAGGGCACCGATTTAACCTCGCTGAGTGGAGGAATTCAAAAGTACAAAAATAGCCATTGTTGAGAAGTCGCCAGCATCAGGCAACAGCTTCATGCACTTGGTGGAGTATGAAAGGGGAAACGAATTGTGATGAGGAGAAGATAGTGTACACCAGAAGAGGATGTTCCAGACCTCAGAGAAGGTAAGGAGTGCAATCGCATGATTGGTATTGACAGCAAGTTCCAAGAGGATCAATCGAAGAGCTGTCGACAAGTATCAGTTTCGAAGTCGGAGACCAATCGTTCATTCACCCGAGAACCATAGTCTTGAGCGATTGGAGAGAAAGCGCGAATAACTGTGAATCGAGTGAATTGCCCGTGCAAACCCCAGCAATCAGACTACTCCTTCAGTGTGCCGATGAAGAGCAAGAGATGTCAAACACCACTAGTAAAATGACAGAGGCTCAGGGACTGTATTCGTGCACTGAGAATTGCTTCACTCACCGCTGGAATTCGTTCTTGCCGCACCCATTTCAGCGATCTACATGCCTCGTGGCAGCGCAATCAATCGCACCGCAGGCGCGACGTTGCGGCATCTCCATTGTAATTCGTTTTCATCTCGCCTGTCCGTGTAGTTCGGTGTATCCATCCATGATTTTTCTGTTAGTTTACTCGATGTGGTTTGATAGAGAAGTGAGACGAGGCTGAGGCATGCTCTTCTCTTCTTCCAAAGGCCCCCAATTTCCGACACGAACAGATCTCCCTCTCCTCTGATGCGTAGATCGCAGCTTTGGCCCGTCAATGTCTTCACAATCGGGAAGATTGTATACTTCCCCTCCCATCTCCTCCACTCAGGCTCCGTGAATACCACGTCTATCGGCCAATCATCAAGGGTGAGAAGGGCGAGTTTCGTGTTCTCTTTCCTGGCTCTCTTGGCTCCTCTTTCTCCACACACTTCTCCCATATCTTTTCTCCTTTCTTCTTGAGACTAAGATTTTATTACTTTCTGTTTGTCATATTTTTCCCGCTATTGCAATGCCATTTGCAGTATGGCAGTGCAGGCCCTCATGATCCGCCGCGGATTCCAAGTCCAGGTCGTGGAGCGCGCCATCCAGAAGGATCAGGAAGCCAAGGAGAGCGGGAAGAAGAAGGAGGAAGAGCCCAAGCCCCAGCCCGACAGCGGACGCCTGAAGCTCAACAAGAAGGTATTTTATTATTGTAGATACACTTTTCTTCACTCCTGGAATTGGGATGAGGCAAGTAGTGTGGAAGGATAAGTATGGCGTTCGTAGTCTTCAAAATTCTATTCTTTGCAGCTCAACCAGATTCGCGCATTCGTGGTTCGGGTCTTCCGCCGCAAGCGCAACAATCAGGTACGATAGTCAAGGGGAAATGATGAGTGGCGAAAGAAAATTCAACCAAGTGTCGGCACTTTGCTGGAGACTGCGCATTTCGAGAGCAGGAGGATGAAAGTAGAGAGGCCGGGAAAGATAAAAGGGACGGATGACATCATACAATTGCAGGATGGCTTTGACAACCCTGCCATGGAGATCGAGGGCGATGAGTGAAGATGCACAAGGAGGCACTCCACTCGCCCAAGCCCCGTCAACTCACCCCCCCCCCTGTGCCAGTGTACCTAGAATAGCTTGAGCTCCCTCTTCATTCAGCCTAAACATGCCTACTCTTTCCTATGCTTCTTACAAACGCAGTGTACAAATCTAATCACTCTCGTGTTTTCACCACGACTCGTTTCGCATCGATAAATTAGTTCACGGCTCGAATTCAATTCGGGAAAAGAAACGGGGGCTGACCGTTGAACAGTACAACTATTGCCAGAGGCACTAATGAATTTTGAAGCGGCCATAATATTGTAAAAACACCAATCGTTTTTAAAAGATATTCCTAAAACGACAAATCCTTTAATAATTTGGAATGTAGAATGTCCCGAACGGAATCTCGAGAATAGACGGTAGGTGATTCACGCGGGAATGAAAATAGCGCTGATCGCGCCAGCCAGCCAATATTCTGTCCGTGTTGTGAACTGTTAGTTGGTTATATCGCGTCCATTCTGGGTCCTTCTCCTCCTCCTCCGGGTCCTCTCGCTCTATGGCTCTGGTCTCTAATGGCACTGTCTCCTCGCCCCCCTCCCCCCCTCCCCCTCCGGCGTGATGATCGCACTTTTACGACCATTCCCCGTGCAGTGATTCGAATGGGAGAGCGCCGTCTCCCCCCTCCATGGGCCCTTCCAGACTGTTGTTTATGCCAATCCGTACTATGCTACCCACGTTGCTTCATTGTCTATAGTGCCCTCGTCGGCTGATCATAGCTTTAGGGCACATTGAATAGTTAGTTGTCCAATGTCACAAATAATTAGTCACCCCTCTCTCCCATGTTTCCAGAAACAATGTTTAATTAAAGGTCGGTTGTTTGGATCTCTCTAGTCGTGTCTGTTCTAAAATTCGTATGGCCGCTTTTGCTTGCACCTTCTCGAGTGTCCTGCTCTAAAATCATCGTCGATAATATCGATCGATCGTCATCAGGGGAGGATGTTTTTCCTGGGCCCTCGCCCGCTTCTCCGCCTTCCGGAGAGGGAGATCGTCGAGGAGGCATCTTCCATCGAGTACGTCGCTGTCAGGGAATGGGGGTTTGCTGGTTGGGCGGGGGAGAGCGGAGGATACTTTGCGCGCATCTGCCAACCATAAAAAGGGAGTGCACGGATCAGTGAGTATTCCCTGCATATTCACTCAGGATTCTAGATTGTATCAGCTTGGATACGGAGCCTTTTTGCCAATCCTTGGAATTATATCTTTTCAGATCCAACAGTGGTTCCTCGAGAACGTCCTCAAGAGAGAGGAACTCCGCGTGAGTTTTTGTGATATAAATAACGTGCCACGAAATTAGATTTCGGGACCGAATGAATACTTGAGGACTCGTTCTGTTGAGGCGAAAAAGTGCATTAATACTTTTCTTCGTGGTGGTTGAAGATAAATATTCATTCATCGATAGCAGGGCAGATCAAGAGGGGAGGAAGATGACCCGGTTCCCGCTAATTGGACTGTTGTTGCCAGATGCACTGGGCGAGCGTCCGCATCAGTCCCTGCTCCATCCACTCTGAAGACGATGCTCCCGACATCTTCTGCACCCGCTGCCGTGCGTTGATTTTCTGGTCCTTTCAACGAAGTTTTTAATTGTTTCTTTCTCCCATCACTTCTTGGAACCGCTTTTTGGAGAAAAAAATGTAGTCGATGTTTGCTAGTAGAAATAATAACCCTTCAAAGGGCAAACGCAAACAACTTCCTCAGGTAACTGTGCTCATCTGCGTCACCCGTGGGTGGACGAGAACAAGCTCATCAACATCACTCGTTGCCGTGGGGTTCTGAGGGACTTCGTCCCTGACATCTTCCCTCGCAACCTCCTCAAGGCCACGACTCGCATCGAGATTCTGGTAATAAATCGAGGCAGTTTTATCGGCAGTCGTTTATTCTGGGAGGAGGAACTAGTCCACAATACCAAAAAGGGAAGGATCACGACGACTATCTCCAAGATATAGCAGCGTGTACAGCGCATTGTTTTTATACCGGGATTCAAGACCAAGAGGGGCCTGGTGGTCTTTATGGGCACTGTCAAAAACAAACTACGATTTAGTCCATCACTATCGAATAGTGTTGTGGCCCAAGTGGTTATAGAGTGACTTTATTCCCTGTGCCTTCCGACCTGGCACATCCGAGAGGAACTGCCAAGCGAGGGGAGGGGGAACGACAAGGGGGGAAGAAGCAGACAGCAATTACTAGGGGATGGATGTTGACGGTTACAACAAATAGTAGGTTGTTTTGACTGAACTGAATCTTTGCAGGAGTACAACGCCACCATTAACAAGCAATGCGACAAGCCCTTCATGATTGCGGTACGCAAATTGCTATTTCGGCTCTCATTTTTGGATCGCACTAGTTGGGACTTGAAATGACGCTGTCGTTCTCTAATGGTGATAGTGTAGATTTATAATAGTACAAGAACATGCATTAGAATGACATTTTTACAGTCGAAAATCGACGAGATGTTTTGTTATTTTCTATGTTTTTGATTGCAGACAATCGAAGTGGAGCTCTTCCTCAATACTCCACAGGCCCATATCGACCTGCTCCGGAATAACGGTTGGTATCACAGGGAATTAAAATAATATTGCCGTTTTCTTTGTCCACTGAAAAAGGACTTCTCTTCTTGATTTTTCGTTAGAGGTATTTGAGAGTAAGACCAAATTGGAACTGTTATAAGAGATACTGTGATGAACTGGGAGAGGCTGCCAAACTAATAACTAGTATTCAGGATTCAGCCACGTTCGCCTCTTTACAAACGGCAACGTCCGTGAGTCGAGATGAAGACTCCTTCTATAGTATATCCACTATCGATTGAAACATTTTCGTTACGATCTTAAAGGGTCCTTGCAACCGTGGTTTGACCGTTTGGAACAAGAGAGAGGATTCTCCTCATTTTAGACGTGGCAAAAAACCATAGAAGAAAAATTGAAAATTGAATCTCTGAGCAAGGGAAACGACACAATTGTGTATTTGCACTTGGACACAGTTTTAACTCATTATGGATATTCAGTTTAATGATTTATCGCCAAAAAAGGCAAAAAAAACACTCAAATTCACGACCAGATTAGTTGTGAATTGCGAGCATAAGGACAAAAAGGAATGCCCCAGCGCTCGACCCAGTCTGTCGTTTCCCTTTACCAGGAAATCAAACGCCCTTATTTCTGCACATGGTTGCTTCACGGCAGGGACTCTTTAAAGAAGGTGTAATAGGAAAATCTGGGTCATATAAGTGACCTAGTACACATTTTTCTCCATGTTCGACTTAGTCACAGAACAATCTTCAAAAATTTTTATACCCATCCCCAGCCTTAAAAATTCAGTCAAAGTAGGCATCGATTTTTCGAAAAATGGCCTGATCTACCAAATGAAAAGTGAACATTTTTGGAAAAGGTGAAATTAAGGTCCCTTCAACAGCGCTACAGCCTTTACAACAAAGTTTTTGAGACTATTTCGTTCTAACAGCCTTAAATTGCCCATAACCAAAATAACCAAAATCAATCGATATTGGTTTTCAGACCCATTCCTATTACTCCTTCTTTAACGATGAGCTTGCTAGGTAGATGCACTTTTTATATTATGAATTTTGCGATCTGTCTTTTTATATTTAACCTTTTGGCTGCGTAAAAATTTTTTCTTCAATCGAGATTTTCTTATTTCTGTAATCTTTTATGCTGACAACAATGTGATTCGCTATCTTTTTGCCCCCCCCCCCTCCGCAATATCCGCTTTCTTTCTGTGATTTTTCGTGCCATAATTACCACCATTTTGTTCGTGATATGAAACGGAATGCGATGTCAATAATAAATAGAACCACATCGATCGACCAATGAAGGTGGCCATGGAAAAAAATTCAATGGAGCCTACACAGGAATCGGACTCGAATGATGCTTCCTTACATGAAGCCAGCTGATAGCGGGGCATTTGTTATTCTTCAATGATGATGAAAGGTCCAAGTCAAGAAAGAGAAAACTGCTAGAGATGGCTTATTTTAGGAAGCACCAAAGGGCAGAAACAAGATACCATGCGAGGGCAAGAGGTAGCAGTCAGACTAAGGTAGAAGGAACGAAAGAGTAGCAGCCCGTCAACTGATTACCTGCCCCACAAGCAATCAGGAGGAATGTGAGTGGGTGTATCCTCAACTCTACCCATGCAATGGTGATCTAGCACTTTATCGGGTTTATTTAATATCAAGATGTATCATCTGGCCACGTCAAACCAACAAAATAAAATCAAGTGCATACCATACCTGGGAATGATGAGGGATAGCAAACGGGGGGAATATGGGGCGATGGTAAAACGGAATCAATCGTTTCCTTTCCTACATAGTATTATGTTAGTAATCTGGCGCATGATGTACAAAGCGTTTGAATCGAACGTAACGGATATTGGATCGCTGCCAAATTTTCCCTATGAATTGACAAATTTCGGTCTATTGAACATATTATATTGAGATCGAAATCAAAAATATACTCCTCTATTTTCTTGCGTGTAGTAGCTCACATAAGTGTGCCGATTTGTAGTCAAATAGGGGCTATGGACTCACAATCAATCAATCATCAAGCAATCCGAAAGGGAGGAAGAACTCGAGAGGAGGAAGGTCATCGTACACAGCCATCTGCCTGAACAAGAAGTCTTGATACTTTTTTTAAAAACAATAGACTGCTCTTGTAGTTCGAAGCGCGACTAATTCAACGTTACTGGAGGACTGTATTCATTGGAACAAACTCGAATGCGAAGTTGGGCGGAGTGACCGCCATCTCGACCTCCATCACAGTGAGGATAATTCGGTCGACGGGACTGAAATTGCACCCCACGTAAAAATTGCAGTTCCAAGGTATCCATATCGTTTCTATTCGAATCTATGATTGAATTTTTCTAGAATTCAGGCGCGTGCTCCCTCGTTCAGATAATTGAAGGCCAAATGGTGCCCGTTCTTATTGTACCTGTTCTCGAAGCCGGACGGGAGTCCGTTGTCGACCATGATCGGAAAATTGGGGACAGGGGCGATGGCATAGTCCCAGCTAAACATGGGTCCCGATATTGGAATTAGGTGACATTTTTCTTAATTGAGCCGTTCACAAAATTTCTTTAGTGCCAAACGAGACTGCTCATTGGAATAAATCCACAAATGAAAATGTACATATTTGGCAGGCTCTCCGAAGACGTGATCGGCTGCATCAGCGGGCGCGTATGCCGTCCTGAATATGAGCCGTTCTCAAGTTTCTCCCCATCATTATTCGAATAGTAGTAATGTTTAGAAAGAAAAAGAAAACTACATTAACGCGTAGTGGAGCGGAGGGGCCGAGCGTTCGAGGTACAGGATAATTCGATCCACCGCACTGAAATAAAGCGTCGTTAATACAGGTGTTCCAAGGGAGTCTTTCGTTTCGGTTGTGGGGTCGGACAGTATAGCCCTAGAATCTTCGCGGATTCCGTGAAATGTGCATCGGTACGATAAATTAGGCACCCTAAGAAAAACCAACTCTAATTTATCGACTAAAATCCAAATTATTATTAGAATTTCAGAAATGTCATGGAACGGTAAAGTAAACTTACTTGGGTATGTTCCAATACTTGTTGTTGAATCGATGGTAGTACTGAATGGAGGTGATGTACAAATCGTACAGATCAGTGTTGAAGGGCGCGTGAGTGGATGATTGCATATCCAATGAGAAGATGATCGGTAAACGTTCGGCCACTGTAAATTTGCATCACATAACTAATTTTAGTTGGCTTTGAGGAAGCGGTTTGGATCATGTAGAATAACTGCAAGGACATCAGTCTCCGAGTGATCTACTCTCTGCTCAGTCTCTCACAAGTCAGAGGAAGAAAGTAGGGGCTTTCTCAATGGGGAGACAGTTGGACCAAAACGATGTATTAGACGTCTTGTGACAGATATGTTAGTGAAATCAAAACGGTTGGGAGCAGAGGGCGTGCGATAAATGCCACGAGTCCCGTCGTCTGACCTCTCTCTGATGTCCCTGTTCTGCGGAATTGTTTTCACAATCTCCATTTGAGAGTGAATGGTCCTCTGTCTTACGGCATCTCAGAGATGGAAACAACAGATGAGGAAGATGCCACCGAATAGAATGGGAGGGAGCCTTGTTTACACCACAAGAGAGAAGGAAGCTGCCCTTTTATCATCTTCACTATTAGAGGACAAACTAATGTAAAACGGTCATGAGTTGATCAGATGGGTGATGCAGATATTCTTGGGCTGCATTTCCCCTCCGCCTTTCCGTTTTCGCGCCCTGGCAGAATTCAAACGACCACGAGGTGCCCAATGTCACGCACTGATCGATTAACGCCCAATGTTACCAATTCACGGGCCAGAAAACGGTGTGGATCTCGGAAAACCCTTCACAAACTCCAGATTGATAGAACAAGGACGCGGGTGTAATTCAAAGATCGCATTGGGCTTTCGTTGCAACTAAAAGAGAAAATGGAGAAGAGACTATGGAGAAGTTCACGACCTGGGGAAGGGAGGAGAAATCGGAAGAGGAAGAGGGCGAACGGGGAGCTAGTCTTCTTTCGAAACCCGAAACTGGCACACTCTCGAGAATTTACCGTACTCTCGAGCTCTGGAATGGGCGGAAAGAAGGAGAGATTGCTCTTCCCTCTGCTGCCTTTCCGGACTTCCAAATTTGTTTGAGAAGAAACAAAGCAGGAGAAAGGAATCAGAGAGAAGATTCACGTGCGCGAACATTGAAAGGAGTGTGACCCTCCTCCAATTCATCATCCCTCCAACTCCCCTTGCTTCTTCTCTTTCCTTGCCTCCTTCTCTCTTCTCCGCTCCCCTTCTCCCTTCCCCTGTTTCTCGTCTCCGATGAATGGACGTTTTGAGTCATCGCCCCGCCTGCACAGGGAATTCAGTTTTCGATTCCCAAGCTTTGGGGGGTCTTGGGCTGCAAGAGATGTGCTCCTATGGCTTCCGTGGCATCCGACGGTGCGGGGTCCCGTTTAGACGGGACAAGAGACACGTGAGATAACACTGAATTGGACAGTGATGGAATATTCGAAGTGAAATTTTCCATTGAAGAAATGACCACTTTGGAACGTGAAATTCTACATCGTTGATCCACTCAGTGGTGCGGGTATACCACAGGGAGGCAGCAGGGAGTGGATAGGGAGGGTGTACGAGGGACGTCCGCCAACGCAGCCCAGTTCGTTGTTTCGGGTGAGCGGAGCGAGCGTGGCACCTTGCGTTTCGTTATATATTTTATAATCTGGAGGCGCAGAAGGCTCTGCGGAAAAGGGATTATTCAATCGAGCCCCTGTGTGTTTCATGCATGAGCCGATTTTTGTGATTTTTTCCATTTGTCGGTGATTCCGACATTCGTGCCATTAATACGTTTATTTTGTTTGGGATATCAATCGTAACGGTCTGTATAATAACAAAACCGCAGCGATTGATCATCGTCGAAAAGTGAAGATGGCAATAGAGCCACTTCCCATGAAGCCGTCACAGGCTCGAAGCTTGTCTCCATGCCTGGTGCCAGCTGACAGCGGCCTGGGGGCTCTTGTTGTTCGCTGAAAGACGAGGGCAGAGAAAGAGAGAAAATCAGCTAGAGCTAGCCTATTTTAGGATGCGCCGACGGTCAGAGACGGGAGGGCGAGGGAGGGTGAGAGGGCGAAGGTAGAGGAAGGGAGGCGGAGGGAGAGAGAGAGCACCCGCCCGTGACAGCTGTTTAACTCCCCCTCAGGCACCGTAGAAGGGAGGGTGGGGGGAAGGGGAGAATCTGTGTGGGCGTTTCCGTCTACTACGCCTCTCCCCAGGAACTTTTATAATGAGCAACCTTTGCAATGCTGATCTAGTACTTTATCGGTCTTTCTTCATAGCAAGAAATGACTAGAGGCCACGCTTTACATACAAAATAAGCATTGAAGCCTTCAGGATACGGTCCTTCGTGACTTTACTTCTTCGAATTGTCCTCGCGAGCAGATCGAAAATCGGGGACATGAGCGAGCAGTTCCGACAGGGGCTTGATCGGAGTGCTGAAAATTATTCCAATTGTAAGGACCCGAATACTTGCAATAAGTAACAAAAAGGTTCTCAGCATATGTATTGTACATGTTCTCGAATCCGGGAGGGGTTCCATAGTCCACGTTGAGTCGAGCAGGAGGAACAGCAATCTGCCTGAAAAAGAATTCCGTTATCATTAGTTTGGGAAGTTTGGGCACCCTCTCATTAGTTTGGGCACAATGAAATTAAAGCTGTTTTTACCTATATTGGATATAGGTGACAATTTTCTTAATTGAGCCGTCAACAAAATTTCCATAGTGCCCAAAGAGATCGGTCATTGGAATAAATCTATAAATTAAATAATGTACATGTTTGGCAGACTCTCCGCAGAAGTGATCGGCTGCATCAGCGTGGGCGCGTAAGCCGTCCTGAGCAAGGCCGTTCTCATTTTCCTCCGCATCATTATTCGAACAATAGTGATTTTCACTGAGAATAAAATATCTACATGAGAGCGAAGTGAAGAGGCGGGGCCGAGTGCTCGAGGTAGAGGATCATTCGATCGATGACCCTGAAATTACGCTTCGTAAATACAGGTGTTCCAAGGGTGTCTTTCGTTTCGGTAGCGAGCCGGAACGCTGTACTAGACGTCTTGTCACTACGCTATTGGTGACATTAATATGCGTTGGGCGAGAGGAGGGAGTAGAGGAGGTGGAGGATCCTCATCCTCCTCCTCCTCCTCTACTCCCTCCTCTCGCGGCCTCGAAGGGTCAGTGGAAAGTGTTTGTCAGCATTGCAACCCTCATGATACAGTCCTTCCGCACTGCTCACTTCATCGAATTGTCCTTGCGAGATGCCGAACGAAAGTCGGGCACGTGAGCCAGAAGCTGCGAAAGAGACTTCATGGGCATGCTGAAAGTTATTGTCCGGTATTATAGTGATGCGGAGGCGATGCGCGAACTACTCCGCGCTAAGCAGCGAAATGATCTGGGGCATGCACTAAATGCGACTAGAGTCTCGTCGTCTGATCTCTCGCTGATGTCACTGCTCTGCCGAATTGTTTACGTTATCCCCATTTGAGAGTGAGGTCCCCTCTCTGTTGGCATCTCAGGATGGAAAGGAAGATGCCACCCAGTTGAATGGGAGCCTTGTTTACGGGAGTAGAAGGAGCGACTCTGACCCCCTCTTCTCGAAATTAGAGCACGATAAAATGAAGAGACGGCAGAAAATCGTGAATTGATCAGCATGGTGATTCCGAGTTTTTGGCTAGCGACAAATGCCGCTTTGCCGTTCCCCTTTCGCAATCCAGCAGGAAGCGGGCAGAGAGGGCGATGCCTAGGATCACGCACACAGAATCGATTGACCCCTGCTGTACGAATGTAATTTCGGAGTAAGGGGAGGCTTGTCAACAATGGTAACAGTTTTCTGGTATGCTAGGACGGAGATGGACTGAGATTCGGGCTTTCCTTTGATCTGGGTGGCTCTCGCTACCACAAATAAGGAAGATTCCTCGAGATGCGGCCATGGATTCGAGAGTGGAATGGCGACGGCAGATCCCAGATGCTCGAGGATGGCGACAAGGGAGGAGTAATAGGGAGAGCAAAAAGGGCGTGTAGAATATTTCCTCTTTTGCAATCCGGGCTTGGCGCACTCTCGAGTGTCTACCGTACTCTCGAGATCTCGAGTCGGCGAATAGGGAGCCCATCTAACCATTTCTCGGGGTCAGAAATCGAGGAGAGAATAAAAATCAGAAGAGAGCATTAGATGGAACAAGCATGCGCGCGAACATTCAAATGAGTGTGAGCCTTCTCCGTTCCAATTCATCCCTCCCTCTCCTCCTCCTTCCTTCTCTCTCCCCTCCCCTCCTCCTCTCCCCTTCTGCCGGCCACCGATCTCCCCGCTCTTCGTCCCGATAAATGGGTTTCTGAGTCACCGTCTCCAGGACTCCCCGGTCTCCGCGCATACAATCTGACGCAATACACACTGGGGGATCCAAGGACATGATGATCCCATAAAACAGCAATTAGCAGAATGTGAACGGCACGAAAACGTTGCTCTTGTACGTTGAATACCGATTATTATCGTTGCCATCCTCATTGAAAAATGGTCAATTTGGATATGAGTTGCAGCCGATTCCAACGGACTCGAACGTTCTTCCCGTCCTGAGTTTTGGCGGAAGATCTTCAGGACTTGCGAATGTCAAGTTTGTTTTCGTTAGCCTGAGGACGAGCTTTCTCCGAGAGCGACAGGCCAAACTTCCCCCGTTTCAGTGGAGACACTTGAGAACGATGCCAGTCTCACATGGAGTATATCAAGGAAATGATAAATGCACAAAATCGGGCAGGAAGGATCCATGATCGGAGGACTACTGTCGCTGTCCCCCAAGAGGCTCACAGGTAGGATGCACGGTCGGTACGAAATGATTGAGACGACCAAGGATCTACCTGCAATACCTGCCTTCCATCTGGAGCCTTGTGGGGCACGTCAATGAGATTGCGGTATTATGGTATTGTAAAGAACCCACGGGTGGAAATATTTTTCCGATCTTTCTGCGCTTAGCTCCCGTTTGATCTATCAGTTGCCGGCTGGGCCCACCCACTTTCCATCCAAAAAATACAAAGTGCACTTTACAGTTGTAAAGTTACTCAATCTGAATAAGTTTCGGAAACTAATATTGTTGTCTCGTCGGCTCTTCACAATAGTTCCAAAGTTCTCTTCATTTCGCACCTGGGTGCGAAACGCTCCCCACCGGGCAGGCGACGAGAGAACTCTATTTTCATTGGAGAGAGAACAGTTTGTACGGAACGCGACTTTAGAAGGGTTTGGAACTGATCATTATACGTGGAAAACTTTTCGAGTATCTCTCCCCAATGGATTGAAGGAATGATTTATGGTGGAAGACGTCATGGAGGTGATCTTTTCTTGATCTTCGAACATCTCAGAGAGTTTCCTCCGAGGAAAAAAACGTAAATGTAAAGCTGTGCCCCTGTCAGTTAATGGTGAAGAATCAATACTACTGACGGTGGATCTTGGGCGTACTACAAGCATTTCCCCACCGGCGTTTCTCAACCGCTTCTGCGGAGTTTTTTCCCTCCATGATCTGGTCATGCGGCGGTGGCCTCGGACGAAATTGGTTTAGGAGGGAGGGGATCAAAATAATGGCCGATATTTTATAAGCACAAATATTTGCATGATTTCTTCGAATCGATTGCTGACAGGATGTTCAATAGTGCGACATGCATAGATTAGCGGAAGGCCGGCGTACTTTGAAGTCGCCGCGATAAGGATGGGAGGAGGGCTCCTATACAAAGGCCGAGTCTCTGATACACCATCTAACTAGTGCACCGACTATGGAAGACCTCCTCGAAATCCTCTGCCTTCTGCAGTACTTTGTCTACACCGCACTGGCGACCGTCGTAGAGTTTTCCATCTTCTTCCTCGGCGCACTCGTCATCGGGCTTGCTCTCTATACCTTCAACGGACTGATCTTCGGCTTCGAAATCTCAATGGAGTCGCTGCTCCCCGAGCTATTCCGCGAAGAATACAACGTAAGAGGATGCGAAAATAAGACTTTATGCGGTTACACTATACCACCGGTTAGACTATACCACCATTTATATGTTTAAAAACAACGATGCAGGGAGAGGACGACGATCGCTGCTGCTGAATTCGGTCAGCACAGTGCGACACCAACGCATGCACCCAAATGGATCTGTTCGTTCGCCCAAATCTATATTATGACCCGATTGAATGAACTGTTTTTTATTCAGGATAGAAAGAATTAACTTAAATTGTGCACGCCTGTTGGGCAAAAGTCCAGTCACTGGCGGACTCCAACATCACACGATGGCTAGTTGTGAATATTTCTCACGCATTCAGAATTTGACTGATAGTAACACAATTGGTTCTTGGCGGCGGGGATCGTTCGATGTTCGTTATTAGCTCTTGAGATTGACTCATTATCTCTCTGCAACTCTGCGCTTCTCATCAATACAAGCATCTTGAGATCACCACTTCTCCTTGATAAGTCAATTTAAAGTGGAGAGGGAATCATTTTCTATCGATCACCCTTTTATTGCCTTTGTATTTTGACAGTTCCTGGCTCTTTGTGCCCTACTCGGTCAGGCAAGGCCCACAACATTGCTGAAACATTTTTCAGTCAGCCCCGCTCAGGGGGATACTTATTGGGCCAATGAACAAAATGGCAAACAATGCATTTGACTTATAACGGAGGTTGAAGACGTCGATGCTCCAGTATTGTCGGTGGAAAAACGTTAGATGAATACGCCGATGGCCCTCTTCATTCATGCAAAATCGTTTGTTCATAACAAATTGACCCCCTTGATCCCTTTCAACACTCACACTGCATAATTGCTAAGAACCACAGCGGTGCAAATATTTCTACAGAATCGGAGGGATGAGGGTGGGCCCAGTTTTCTCCCGCGAACTTGTTGTATTGTCAGGTTTTATATTGATGCGGAGGCGACGCGCGAAGCGGTAAGCAGCGTAGTGATCAATCTTCTGCCGCAGAAGATTGATCGCTACGCTGCTTACGGCGAAGATAGTTCGCGCGTCGTCTCCGCATCACCATAATACCGGACAATAAAAAAGCAGTAGATCAGTCGGGCGGTATGCAGAGAAAGATCTGAGAAAATTATACACGTGGTTCCTTGCAATGTCGTGACATGAAAATTATCGTCTTCGATCGATGTTTGGTTTGAGTTCTCGAGATATGTATATTTGTTTCATGCTTCAAGAGTCCCTGCCAGGAAGAGTTTTGAAAATATCGTCTGAATTTCTCTCAATTCCTGATCTTCTGGAAACGACACCATTGTGCACACGTTTTCTTATCCTTAGAAATTTGACGTGTGCGTGTAAGGCGGCTGAAAGGTATTTAATCAAAATTCTACACAGAGATATCATGATATTGCGGTACGGAAAATGATCATTCGTCCTGAAACAGCTCGTCGCCGAAGACATGGCAGATCTCCTTCTAAAGGCGTTTCATTGATGTCAAGGCCAATTTGATCCCTCCCACCGCCCTCATCGGAGATTCCGCGGGACAGTTGAAGGCCTTCGCGAATTGAGGCATCTGGCGGAAGATTATCTGCGTACGGATGTACAATGCAGAGTGAATATTAGGAGTTCCGTCGTTATCGATAAAATGTTGCTCTTTTGAGCTGTATCTTTGGCACAAGAAGCCTGCGTACGCGAAGAAAAAGGCTTGTTCGTAATTCATGCCCGGCACATCAGTGTAAACCTGATCCTGAAAGGCGGCCGTTATTGCTGATTTGGAGGAGGCGACGACTTTGAAGATTGGCGAGAACTGTTCTCGATACTGTAGATAGGCAGCGCGGACGCCTTCGAGATCAGGACCGTCTTCGATAATCGTTGCCCTTCCACTATGGCACGACTCCTATGAAAATAGGTGAATATGATTCAAGTTGGTTTCATACTTCTCCGAAAATTCTGAAGTTTTTCTCGCTATTTCTCATTACACAGTCAGCTCGTTTCAAAGCTTCTGGAGACATGTAACTTGAATTCACATATCGGAAGTAGGAATGAAAATGTGCATATGACTGTGCAATCATCCCATACTGAATGCAAAACTTCATATTCGAAATTCAATTTCCCGAACAGCCAAGGGATATTTGCTGGCGTAGAGGGATTTTTTGAGCAATTGACCTCCAATATAAACAGCAACTTGTTCGCGTCGTAAATCATTCCAAGCGCCTAAACTGGAGGCAGCTTTAATAAGACCTTGCAATATATCCTGTTCTTCTTTTTCTTGAGAAACATTTGGGAACCACCTAAAATTCACCACATTGCTTATTGTAGAGAACCCGTGAGCGTTCTAATTCCCACGCCCGAACAACCCCAATGACGGACTGCGCTCGCTATTGATCTACCTCCTCGAGCCCTTTTTCATGGTCATTTGAATCACACGGGTCATGAAACGGAGTTCATGAGGTAGATTAAAAGCGCGCGCAGTCCGTCATTGGGGTTGTCCGGGCGTGAGAATTAGAACGCTTCGGGTTCTCTACAATAACATTAAGTCGATATTGAAAGAGTAACGAACTCGTTGATTTGCTTGTTGATCGTGTCGGCATCAATTGCCAGCGAAATCATGGAGGACCACAAATGGTATAAATACGGCTCATTTCCAATTCCTTTCTCACATAGCACCTTTTTTCCTTTGCTGAACGATTCAGCAACCATTCTGCTCATGAGTTCCGCATGTTCATCTTTTACGAGTTCGGAGATATTGTACAGATTTGTATCGTGTTCATACAGATATTTTTGCATTCTTTGCATTTCAATCTGGTTGGATTTCGCGTAGGAAGTGTGCTAGAAATGAAAAAATAGAAAGCAACATACAGTACCGAGCAAAAGTCATTGCCGGTTTCTTCAAAGAGTCATATCTTGGGGTTCCCTTATCGTCTGGGGGAGTTCTTGGGCGCAACTTGTGGCGGCACTTCGGGGGCACGCTACTGCATAGCCCATGTAACCAGACGATGCTGGCGCTATTTTATATGATTTTTACAAAACAGGTAACTTTTTGGCCTTTTTCTTTTTTTACCCCAACTTTATATGCGGGCCCCAAAAATTTAGTGATATTGTTTGCACTGCTCAGCAAGGTTGTGCCTTCACGCACGCTAAGTGGCATTTCGGGAAAAAATTTCTGCCCAGCATGGCACATGATCGAAAATGAGTGTTGAATTTATTCAAAATTCCATAGCTCAGCCATGGAACGTCCAAATGGCATACTTGGGGTGTCGTTTTGGTCCGCACATGCTACTCTTCCATTTGGACTATGAGCCACCTCTCGTGGATAAGAGATTCGGATAATCGATATTTCAATTTTTCTCAAGTTTAGCCCATCACAATTCTTCGGGAAAAAATGGACGGTAGCTATTCTACTACCAGGCACGCATCTCTGACCCTAATGAACACCCGTGCCAATTTTCATCAAAATCGGGCTAAAGATCAGCGAGATATAGGGAAACAAACCTTCAAACCGTCTGTTTTGAACTCGCCAACTTGACAAATGGAGAATTCAAGAATTCTTCCACGGCAGTGGTCCTAGAGCCTCGGGATCTTGACGTACCCCGACTAAATCAGCCACAGGGAGTCGATTCCGCATATTCTCAAAATCCGTAAATTCCAGTTTTGTCTACTTTCCGGAACCAGACTTTACGGAATCGGTCCTACAGGCTCGGGACCATGACCAACCCCCACTAAGTCCGACCATATTGAATTCTTCGTCTCCTATTTCCGTGGCCTCTCTAGGGATAACTATGACAATCTACCCCAGCGATGGCAAAAGCCAACAGATGTCAACGATGGGTAGCCCAGATGTTTAAAGCGTCCCTCTTGCGAATAATGAAAGAGGGAACTTTCATGTTGAAATAGTCCCAAACTTTCTTATCAACATGATAACTATCCGCTCTCGACTGAACATTGCCACCCAGTTCTAAATACCTCTAATGTTTCCCAAATCGTACGGAAGGTTAGAAATAATCGAGAGAGTTTTGCATCTAGGTGTTGGCACAACAGGACGACGTGGGAACTGCCACAGTAACTCTTCAACATCATTCAAACGCATTACAATTGCCATTTCTTAACCATTTTCATTGTGCGGAATGTGAGAACGTTGTGCCGATCATCCTTACCAGCCAAATGTCTCGGAAAAATTTGCCCTTTCCATTGAAATATCCTTCGTATTGTTCACCATTGTTGTCTCTTTTGTTTCAATCTCCATGAAAAGGGATTCTCTGATAATTTGATCTTTGAAGAAAAACCCATATAAAGGCTAAAGTTACAGCTTCTTGACTCACAACATGAGACTCCAATTGATTCTCGCCTTGGGAATCTCCTGCATCGATCAGGTCTAGCAATAATGTATTGACTATAAAATTCTTCACTGTTTAGGGGACGGCGAAGAACAAGGACTGGTTCCACCATCTTCTGAATACCCGGACGAATTGGACAGCAGACCCGTGCGAAAACTTTTACAGATTC
This sequence comes from Levipalatum texanum, assembly GCA_014805385.1. NCBI lineage: Eukaryota > Metazoa > Nematoda > Chromadorea > Rhabditida > Diplogasteridae > Levipalatum > Levipalatum texanum. The sequence continues at coordinate 52,157 of JACMIG010000023.1, forward strand.
GTTTGCCCTCGACAGGAAGAATCAGCTTCGGTTAGTTTTTCGTCATTTTCTCCTTACAACACTTTTCGAGAACAATGAAGACTGGATCGACTATCTTTCGCAAGGACTTGGCAAAATGGTCGCCCTGGACGAAGCTTCGAGCTTATATCCTATCGATATGTGGATCGATGCCCAGTTTCCGCTCATGAATACGAAAAACACTTTTCCAATGCAGGTGTCCTGATGAAACGTCAAAATGCCAGACAGAAACAATCAAAAAATTATACGGCCTGCTCGGCGAATCGATGGACGCAAAGAAATTTTCACAATCGGATATGATGAAGGACCTTCCTGTCACGATACAGGTAAAAATAATTCACGGGATTCACGAAACTGTAGATTTGAGACTAAAACGGAAAGGATCTTGCCCATGGCGATAATGTCATTCTGGCGCTCTGAATTCGTCAAAGACCTCAATGTGTCCATTGACAATGCATATGAGAACGCTAATTTAATGATGCAATCGATTCAGCGACAAGTCAGAAAAATGCTCACGGTATGTCCACAGAGAAAAGTATTTTTTTTCTTGAATTCTAGAACACTTCCTACACGAAGAATGACAATATTGAGAAGAGGAGGCTAAAAATTAATATGGCAAAATTCGAAAAGAGTGTGTTCAATTTCACCCAAATCATCAAGGACGAACACGCCGAACTGTTCGGAAAAATGATTGCTGAATCAATTAACAAAGGAAAAGAAGTGCTAAACGAAAATGGATTAGGAAAGGAACCAAAAGAAAACAACTTCTGGTCCACATTGATTTCCATGGCTCCGACAGGATCGACGAGCATATCAAAACGTAAGTATCGAGCAGCCAAAAACATCTAATTTGAATGCTCAGGTGGTATCTTAATGTAACAGATGAACGAAGTTTTGTCAAGCTTCTGGAAACAGCTTCTTCCTTCAATGCGAGGAATTCCAGGGGAACAATATTTGACCAAGTGTACATCGGAGGCCATTTGCTCAGAAAGGCCCTCAACGTCAAAAAGTATCCGCTAACGGTAGGTATGTTTTTCGTATTATACAAGTCCGCTTTCAGTATGCCATGCTTGCGCAGGTATTTGGTCATGAAGTATTTCATTCCTACTTCCGAGACGCAGATTCTAATTCCATGTCACCTGAAACTCTAAAACGAGCTGATTGTATCATTAGGAATGCCGAAGAAACCTGCCAAATCCTCGGAGAGGTAATAAAAATCACCGGACCTTCAAGAAAGAATTGAAGGAATCATGCCACAGTGGAAAAGCAACTATTAAAGAGGACGGACCCGACCTCGAAGGAGTCCGCGCGGCCTACCTACAGTACCGACACAAATTCGCATCCAAATTCAAAGTCGCACCTTTCCTTCACATGTTGCAGCAATGCTCCTTTTAGGATCAAGTTTACAAGGATGTACAGGGCATGAACTACGAACAAGCCTACTTCTTTGCCAACGCCGGCCTCTGGTGCCAAAAATACAGCGTCCGGGAGCAGCATCGTTCATTTTCTAATGAAAACCATACAATATTTGACGTCCATTCTGGAGTGCACATTCGACCGCAGATGGTATTCCGTCAGATGCCTCAGTTCGCGAAGGCCTTCAACTGTCCCGCGGAATCTCCGATGAGAGCGGTTGGTGGCTATAAACAATATTAGAATGAGCAGTATTCGTTTAGAAGGAAATCTGCCACGTCTTCGGGGACGAGCTGTTCATGGACGAATGAGCCGAAGGCCGTCTCGTTTCTTTGCACTCTTCTTTTGCATCATGCAATAATATGAAGCGATTTCATAAAGATCATTCACGCTAAGCGTTTGCTCAGAACAAAACGAATCCTGCTGATCACTTTCGACACTGAGACTGCATTAAGAGTACGAAATGGTAATCGGAAAAGAAATGGCTTTCAACATCGCGTAGTAACAGATGAAAAGTGGAAGTACACTTCCTAATGCGCATGTTATTGCGACGTGCCACAAAGCTTCTAATTTTCCGTTCCGCTAGCGAAAATTCCGCTTCCCATTTCTCAGCACTAATATATCCTGATTTTTCAATACTTCAGTTGGATTCCAGGGCCGTTTATACGTTTTCTCCTGAAAGATTTAAAAGAGATATGTATGCTAACGGGCACACTTGTCATAGAAGTTCTGTGGTGCGGCACAATTCATGGATCTCTTGATGCGTGTGCAAGGCGGGACAAAGAGCAAATGTAATTGTTTTCTGTTGGAATAACCGAGTGATGTGCGTTAAATTTATGCGTGTTATGACGTTGCAACACGGAGAATGATGATGCTACTCATTCGTCCTGGAAGAGTTCGTCCCCGAAGACGTGGCAGATCTCCTTCTAAACGAGTTCCTCTGATTCCAATATCTGTTTGTATATTTTTTTTGTGCGGGACAGTGGAACGCTTTCGCGAACTGAGGCATCTGACGGAAGATCATCTGCGTACGGACGTACAACGCAGAATGAATATTAGGAGTTCCGTCGTCATCGATAAAATGTTGCTCTTTTGAGCTGTATTTTTCGCACCATAGCCCTGCGTAAACAAAGAAGAAGGCTTGTTCGTAGTTCATACCGGGTACATCAGTGTAAACCTGTTCCTGAAAGGGGGCCGTTTTCCAGAGTTGGAGGATGCGACAACTTTGAGTATGGGTGAGAACTGTTCTCGGTACTGCAGATATGCAGCGCGAACGCCTTCAAGATCAGGACCGTCTTCGATGATCGTTGCCCGCCCACTATAACATGTATCCTAAATTAAATAATCTCTCCGGAACCTAAGTTTGTTATACCTCTCCGAACATTCTACAAGCTTCCTCGCCATTTCTGATTATGCAGTCCGCTTGTTTGATAGCTTCTGGTGACATGTAATTTGAAAGATTTACATATCGGAAGTAGGAATGGAATATTTCATGCGCATACACCTGAGCTAGGATGGCATACTGAAATTATCATGATCAAAATGCGTAACTTCTCAATCGAAAAATAAAGTGACCGACCGCTAAGGGATACTTGTTGGTGTTGAATGCCTTTTTGAGCATTTGACCTCCGATAGAAATTCTATCAGGATCTTTCAGGTCATTTGTCGCGCCGAAGACAGAAGCCCCTTCCAGATATTTGACCAACATTTCCTCATCATTTGGAAACGAATTAGGATACCATCTACAGATGTTTAGATCGTTTTAATGTTTAGTTGTTGAGTATTGATACACTTACTCTCGGATTTGCTTGTCGATCCAGTCTGCATCCATTGCCAGTGAAATCAAGAGGGGTTGATGCCCGTCGGCTGGTTTCCCAATCCATTGTCATATAGCACTTTTCTTCCCTTATGGAATGATTCGACCACAATTGCTCTCATAATATTCGCTTGCTCATCAGTTATGAGTTCAGTGATAGTGTATTCGTTTCTATGGTGTCTGTCCACATTCATTTGCATGTAAAGCGCTTCGTTTCCGTTGTTTTTGGAGTAGGATGTGTGCTGAAGTTGAAGGAAGGAAATCACATTTTGTTTCCAAAATAGTTACCATGAGCATACTTTCGATCTGCAGCTGGATTGATTGCATCATTTGATTCGCTTGCCTATACACATCGAATATTGTTGAATTAAGCTCTTCCACCAGTTCAATGCGCCATAACGACATTGCCAGCATGGGTAATATCCTCCTCGTTTTACTCTCAAGTTGAGGGGAATCCGAGGATTTGCTATATTTATCACCTTTATAAACTCGCCCAACTGATTGGTCGCTTCCGGATAAACTCGTTGATAATTCAAGTCAATATTGCAATTGATCAGACTGCATACTTTCTGAATTGTTTCTCTCCAACATGTGTCACTTCCATCGAGACATCTTCAATAAACAATTATAACAAAGCATGAAGGGTATGTATGAAACTGGGCTTGGATCCATTGATCGACTGGAAAATCTGCCATAGCTATTTGAATCGCATATATTATGCCGTTCCCAGTGGTAAAGTAATTGATCTCCTCTTCGCTGTTCTTGCAAAAACTTTTCTTCGCATAAAATGAATATCCAACCGTTGATGACTGCTCCTGCCGAGGACAAACGAATCGGAAGAAGTTTTGGCATGGATCGGCGGCCCAATTTGTCCTGGTGGTCAGTATGTTGTGAAACCAGTCGGTTTTCTCGGCCGATATCTAAAAAGCAGTTGTCATATATTTTGTGCGCAATTAAGCGATGAACTGAGCTACAGCTTCTAGTCCCTTCATGACATGAAACGGAAATAGATGGGGTAGATCGAATATTTGTGCATTTTTTTATACTCATACGTGTTAGTTTGATTCCGTTTGGTGCAAAAAATATTGACTAACCTGTCCGATGCAGATGATAACCAATGCGAGCAGCAATCGAATTTTCATCCTTTCCGTCCAACAACAGAACATTTTCACGTTTATAAGGAGGATGATTCAAAAACACATTGTTCAGAGAAATCCTTCCCGTTCAGATGAAAACACAAGCAACGAGAGATGGGAACAAAAGCATCTTTGTTTCAATTGAAAACGTTTACATCTTCTGTTTTCTCATGACGCACGATACACAAGCTGCCATGTTTTCAAGAAAACAATTTCGAGTGGCGAGAAACCCCATGATCGGGCAGACCTTGGCAGATTGATCCGGAACACTAAAATTGCTCTAATAATTAATTCATCATTATCAACGGGTCAACCAATATGCCATTGACGAAATAAGATATAATAACATGAGTCTTATTTAAGGGAATGTCATTAGTTTCTCATCTTTTTTTCTGAAGCTTGCGATTTATTCTGGACAGAAACTGTCAGAGATGTACGAACGAAAAACAAGAATACGATTGCGTATAGTTTATATCTTTTCTTGCATTGCAAGACCGGAACAATAACATAGCTGCACGACAGTTACAGAGACGGTGGCGGAAGCATATGTCTTGGCTGATGCATGCTTGTGAAAAATTAGTGGTTCGTAGGGTTAAACTCTGTGGAATATACGTTGACAAACGACGCTGCCGATTCGAGCAGCCTGAAAACATTTGTCTTTATTGTAACGAAACGGACGTGACAAGAAAGACTCTGCGGTAACAGAGGGCGCATGAATCCCAAATAGGAATTGCACCTTTTGGTATGGAGAAAGCCACCCATGCCAAGATGAATATCTATAGTGTTTGATAAATACTTTTGATTGTTGCATCAAGATACATTCTGTGCTCTTCTTGGATTCCCGGCACCTGAAGCAATCTGTCTCCGTCGATTGCAAAGACGCTGCTGGAACCGAGGGGATGATCTCCCGGCTTTTCCTCTATCAGCCGCCCATCGTCGAGGCGCAGAAGGATCTGATATTATTCATGATGCAGGATCTATTATAGGAGGAAAATCTATTCATATCACAGATATTACGCCATGAACCCATCATAGCGGTAAAATAGCGGCATACACACAGTGCAGTCAAAGCGATTTATACTCATTATTTAAAGACGCGTTAAATAATAAAACATTTCACTGACTGCGCTCTCACTGCCGTCATTTCCAATGGCCGTCGCCTCTTTGCCCAGTTCGAATTCGATCTCGACCAAGCCGTATTCCAGCTGCAGTTTTTAGACTATTTGTGAACAGTCCATTCACCGATTGTGTTTGAGTGGATTGAAGAATGGGGAGCTGGACTGTCATCTTGTAGCGATTCATGAAGATTTGGCTGATCTCAATCCTGCAACTTGCCCGACGCAGAGTCTGTAAACTATATTTTGTTATGTTCATTCTCTCAAATGTGTTCGCCCTCTGCAAAGCGTTAAATAAATCTTTCAACGATTAGTTATTCCTTCCGATCCTTACTTCGCGATATTCCGGGGTGATGTGCCATTCATTCAGGTATTCCGTCAGTCCAACTGTCCCTTGCAGCGCCCATCGTCCAAGGAATGCCGGGGGAAGGCGGGTTTCCAGAAAATAGTTTAAAAATTAGGACCCTTGTTGAAATATCGGAAATAAATATATTTAAAGCTATTATATCAAGATCAGTTCAAAAAAAATTAACGCAGTCGGAATGTCTGAACATCTTGCGCACGTGATTATTCTTTAAAAGGAAATCCATGCATTAGGGTTTCCTGCAAATAACATAAAGTTGCCGAACAAATGATGGATAGCAAATTTGCGCATCCGAATTGTGTTGATTAGCAGAACGTTGCGAGATTTATTATGTTAGAGAAATTTGATAGTATTCATAAGCAATTGTTTTGTGTTGTGTTCGTGAGAGTAGTTCGAAATTCAGGATGATCGTTAAAACCAGAAGTCACTTTCGAAACCGCGCCGGCCAACGCGGCCCCGCCATGGATCTACAATCTCTTTATATCCAGCAAATCGTTTACTGCTCAATGCTTGAGCAAATGCTTTTCAATGGATTTCGTATTTTATCAGGAGCAATGATAATGGAAAATCCGACCTAAAATCCTGTGCAAGAGTTCATTGGCTTACCAGGTATTTCTATCAATTGTCTTAATTTTTTGTGTGCTTACATATACCTGAGAGAAAGTAATATTTTAAAATTATTTTATAAAAATTTGTTTGTTTAGAATATTCCAGAACGTATTCCTCTATTTTATATATCTATAGAATGATTTGAGTGTATTTTTGTTAACCAACGTACTCTGGCAACGTGGACTGCCCGTGCCTGGAAGTGGACGAATCCCTCGCCGCAGATGCTGCAGGTAAAGCGACGCTCGGCCTCAGGAAAGCTGGCCATGCCTGCAGACTCACTCTTAATTAGTGGTACTGGGTCAAGCAGACGACGATATACAATCCACTCTATATACCAAAACATTACAAACTCAATGTAATACTCAATATTATTACATCTCATAAGAAATACCCACTCACAGCTCCACTCGCTAACTATGATAAACGAGACACGTAATTGGAAGACCCGAAGCTTTCGCGAATCACTCCGACACTTCAATATTTTCCATCTGTATATATTCGAATGTGCGGCTGTCATATAAGCTCCCTCCGAATGTACGTATGTGAGATTATTACTTGCGTATATCATCTCTGGATCTCGAAATATCATTTTTGTCTCCGTCATCACTGGGAGATAAAATTTTGCACTGCTTGCATTGCTTGCGGATTTTGGTACACATGGCGCATTCCGTATCGTGCGCTACTCAGGGGATATTATTTTCAGGATTGAGGATTGGCCGCGCATTAGAATCAGCCCTAACAAATCCGTTCTCGATTTACATTATTATTTTCGGAAATAGATTTTTGGACTTCTGAGAATGTTGCATACGGCTATACAGGTTCATGGGAACTTTATCCGAACGCACTGGAACTGCTCAATGAAATGCAACAATTGCGAGGAGCACTCATGATATCGAGTTAATGCGAGGCATTATGTGTGCCTTCCACCCCCATATTGTTTTCACTATCTCCAAGTACGGCTTGTTTCCGGTAACGAAAATTATGGCATTTGTAATGGTTGTCATTGACATCAAGGCCTCTGCGATGATTGCCGCCACTAAATTATTGTTCAAACCAGAAGTATCTCAAGGCAATGGGGTTTTACCTTGGCTGCTTGCGTAAATATCCTTGTCATGCATGCTAATGAACATGAAAATACCAATAGGAATCACTAAAAATATGAGACTGTTGACGAGCTGCAAAAAAGATTTTATCCCATATTATTCACTCAAAGCTTCCATCTTATGAGTTTGATTGGATACAATTCAAACAATACTTTGTACAGACCTGTACCAGCATTACGAACGTATTTCGGATCTGATTTACATCTGATCTACTCATTTGATGAGTTGTGAATAGAGAACTGCGTCGTGTATGTGCTTTCCTTCTAAACGTAAGATTTTCGGATATTTTCGAAATCATACCGTATGATGAGGATCGTAAAGATGGACGAAAGATAAGCGACAGTTCCAGTGACGAGAAAATTGGCGATGACTCCCCATAGGAAGAGATACATTAAAATTGGGTTAATAATTCCGTCGTAGAGGACCCAATTCTTTCCAGTCCTATTCCAGTCGAAAAACTGAAAGTACTGAAAACCAAAATTCTTTGTTCATTCTTAGCTCGCTTTACAGTTTTTAAAATGTATTCTTGGTACGGCCGTGGATTCTCCAGCATGTATACACCAACAGGTGCAATCATTATCATATACGTGCGCGGAAACATACATCGCTGCAAACCCAATTTACGGAATTGGAGGACTCGACTGCCACCTTTTCTTACTGGAGGAGGCAGGAGGAGTTTCGACGAAGGCAGCAGCAAGGTTCGATAACGCGCAAAGACCAAAACTCCGACGGCCACCGCGAAATGACATTCACAAAATACGAAAATAGCCTGCTCCCATCGATCAAAATCCAGCCGAAAACTTACAAATAGGATATGAAAGCGCACGAATCCGGACAAGAATCCAACGCAATATCCGCCTCCTAAAGATAATTCATTGCTTCGCACCAAGTTTGGAGATAATTTACCTGTGAAGGGATAGAGGCTTGGCGCAAATAGAAGCGTCAAGTGCAAATTCGTCGCCATTGAGCAAATCTGAACAGGCGTTTGTTGATAAAGTTTTAGTCTACATTGTGTACAGCTTTGAAGGCCTCACTGATAAAGGGAACCGTTGTGACGAAATTCGATTTTTTAGCATCGATGCAAATCTGCACCCATGGATATTACCTGTAGATTGAGGTAGACTTGGCGCATTTCCACTTTTAGAAACGAGCTTTTCTGCAGGAGAAGGAAAATGGTGAAGGCATTTGCAGCGATGGAAATGAATCCAACGATGCGATAGCAAATGAACAAAGATGTCTCCCATGCGGGCGGTGGCTGCTTGGAAGGGTTGAAGGGGAACTCGGTAGAGTTCATTCCTAATTGAGCGAGGGAGTTAGTATGGAGATCGAACCTGCACAAGACTGACACGGGGTATGTCGAGTAAATTCGGGGTACGAACTGAACAGCGGGTACATTCCTCCTTCCTCGCGTCGGCGAGCCGTTGGATGCATTTCAGTTTGTAGCCACGGCTTTCTGTGCTATTTCAAATTTCAAGTGGACTGGCATCATACAGCGCACGGTCGTTTCGCCCCATGCAATGAAGGAAAAAAGTTGAAATTCCCCCGGGGTAAGGTGAGACTAGAGTAATATTTATCGCCTCAACCCAAAGCACCAATAAAGATTGTCGTGCTCACAGTATTTAATTCAAATGGAAGGGACGATGAATAAAATATAGTCTACAATAATACCAGAAAATACAAAAATGCTCATAACATGTAGGGAAAATATTCTCTTCGAAACAATGACGGAACGTTTCATTTAAGCTATCGCAGTCTAGACCTTCTTCAGCGGCGCCGTACTCGCTTTCTTCTGCGTCTGTAGCTTCTTAATGTGGTGTAGGAAGACGGAAGCCTGTATTGGAGATCCTGTTTTCTTAATCATGTTTCCGTACCGACGCGAGTGGAACCATGTAAGTAACAACTCCTATTATGAATGGAAGCAGCCGGTCCAGCATTCCTTCTGACTTGTGGTCCAATTTTAGAAACATGGCGCTGTAGGCGAGAAGACGAGCTGGAGCAAAGGAGAGAAGATAAAGAACCGCTTGTCTCGACAGCATTCCCATGATCGTTCGCTGTCGAATGGCGGCCATTTCACTCATGCTGCTATCCTGATAAATTGATGTTTATTTTGGAGCATATTAAATTCTACCTTCCGACTTCGAGTCAGTTTGACGTTAATTCGCCAAACACTAAATGCAACGACGATCAGTGAAAACGCGACGTTGAATGTGAAGGTTATTATTGCCAACGTTCCCTGGAAACGTACCACATTATGCCAATGGGAAATATTTTCAACATATTCGAGGCCAAAAATGCACACTTTACTCTCAACGATGACAGCTCCCAGAACAACGATGCGTTCGTCGGACGCAAGATCAGGATAAAGGAGAGGAATGAACCTTTCAATAACAATCGACGAGGTTTCCTTCGAAATATGATGAAGCGGGCTCTACAATGCTATCAAGAGCCTTCTTTGGAAGATGATGTCACCGTTGCTGCAATCGAAAGAAAACTAGTAATACCGTAAATGATTATGAAGCGCTGCTTAGCACCGAGATTTTCTCTTTAATGATATAATAGTAAAAAATAATAATTTTATACCTGCATAAAGTGAGGTATTGAAATGCGAATGAACTTGGGAAAAGGAGCCAATTATTCGTAGAGGCTGCCGTTTGGACGGTATTTATAATCCAGTAGCACCAAAAACCCAAATCAATACGAGCGATCGGACCGTGGAAGACTTTAATGAACACCTCTAAATTGTTGTGGAGGACCTCAACTAATTGTTTCGTGTGTTCAAATAATAACATACCGGCATCGTGAGAAAGGTCAAACTGGCGTAAACGAGCGCATTGCCAGCAATAACAGTGAGGCAAATGCGATAGGCTCCGATGATTCTGCAATTTCTGATAAGGCAGTTACATGACACAACGACTTCTCCTGACGAGAACTCCAGATCGTCCTCAGTAAAATGACGTTCATTGTAGCTCCGAGCAATGTTTCGATTGCCATTATACAACACATAACAATTCGATACATGGTTTTCTGTATAATCCACGGGATAAAATGCCGTGATAACAAGATTGTTATGGACCAATAAATTCTTTGCTTCATGCGGCGTAATTACTTCCTTACTTCATGTGCGCAATATTTCTGCGAAAACGCTCCCCCTGATAATGAATAGATTGGATTCTGGGGAACGAGAAACAGATCACTTGCCACCAAAGATTAAAGACATGCATTACTAACGAACGCCGTGACAGGATCCTAGTTCTCATAACCCACCGATACTATAAAATAGCAATCATTCAATGTTCGGCCAAATTCTGTATATTCATAGCAACAGCGACATGAAACTATAAGTAATAGCTTAGATATACATCATATCAGCCTTATATCCTTCTCGATGACGAAGTGATCGATTTCTTTTGCGTTTGCAGCTTCTTGATATGATACAAGAACGCAGCAGCCTGTAATGTGGATACCGTTCCGTTACTGATGTTATATTACAGAGGCCAGTGGAACCGTGTAAATAACAACGCCAATGACGAAGGGAAGCAGCTGATCCACTGCTCCCTCGTGAACATGGTCCAACTGTACAAACATGAAGCGACAGGAGAGAATGCGGACTGGAGTAAAGGTAAGAAGATAGAGAACTGCTTGTCTCGTCAGCATTCCTTTGATTGATCGCTGTCGAACAGCGGCTATTTCGCTCATGCTGCTGTCCTGGAAAGAATCATTTACCATTTGAATAATACGCGTTCCTACCAGCTGACTTCTCGTCAATTTTACGTTGATACGCCAAACACTAAATGCAATTACCGCCAGCGAAAAAGCTACGTTGAACAGGAAGGCTGTTATAGCCAATCGCGTCTTAAACATTTTATGGAAGAGACAACACTATCATATAACTTCTAAAACAGGATTACCCGATTCTCAACGATGATCGTTCCCACTACAACGATATGTTCGTGAGATGCGAGATCGGGATAGATGAGCGGAATGAATTTATCCTTCATAAACTGAGAATCCGTTTCGGTGAGGAATCGAAGCGGCATCTACAAAAAATTCTGTCCACTTTTGAATTGGACAATCACATTTGCTGCAATGGATAGAACACTCGCAATATCGTAGATGATAACGAAACGCTGTCTTGCCCCGAGTCTTTCCCTTAATTAATTAAACGGATGTTTTCAAATGTTTAAATTATTATACACCTGCATAAAGTAAGATACTGAAATGCGAAAGACGTTGGGAAAAGCAGCCAAGTATTCGTGGAGGTAACCGTTTGAACGGAATTTATAAGCCAGTTCACGCCGAAAGCTAAATCAAAATAAGCGACAGGACCGTGGAAAACTTTAATATATACTTCTAAAGAATGATGGATAACCTGTAACTTTTAAAATTACAAATTCACATTAAAAATACCGGAAAAGTGAGAAATGTGGACACGGCATATACGAGAGCATTGCTAGCAATGACAGTAAGGCAAACCCGATAGGCTCCGATAATTCTGCAACAACTCACAAAATTGCTACAAGGATCGACTAACTTTTCTTGTCGTGAATTCCAAATCTTGATAAGTAAAATGATGTTCTTTACGGCGGCCATCAGAGTTTCAAATGCGATGATACAGCACATTACAATGCGATACATAGTTTTCTTTTATCCTGCAACGCTACAGTGACAACCTAATTCCAATATCTTGCTTGCTCAGGTGATTTAATTGCCTGCAAGCCGCGCGCAACGTTCACAGAAGAGATATTAACGAACCCCTGAAACGAAATGATCGGGAGACATCCAGAACGCGTGTGAACAACATGAAACGCGTTCTTGCTGTGCGTTGATCTTGGCAAGGCACACCGCCCGAAACCGCATAGTTGTATCCAGATAGTATGTCAAATATCATACTATTTGAGCTATTTGACATGCCAAACCAACGCTCTTTTATTTTGGAAATTTTACTAGTTGCTTGATTTTTTCTTCAATTCGCACCTCGTTCGACTTTTTCATTGACTATTGCCGGTCCCGCCAACACGAAAAACAAGAAGCGGTGGTGAAAACAATCAGTTTTGTACGCCAAAATGTATAGAATACGGAGGCACATCAATGACACATGTATTATGTTCTAGAAAACATCGTTGTTTTAAAACTCAACGGTGAAAAAGATATAGAATTTCAGATCTTTTCTTCCTATTAATCCTAGTTCTTTCTAACGGTGGATGAAATCATTTTTTGCGCCTTCAGTTTCTTGTGATACGGGAAGATCCTCTATCTCCCACCTTTCATACGTTTTCTTTCAAGCTTACGGTAATGAAGAGCGGAACAAACAAACCTTTGCGGACCGTTCCACTTTACACACCAAGATATTCGTTTTATATGCATTCCTTCTAAGCAATACTGACTTCGAGGGACTTTATTAGCTAACAGTAAGAACGCGGTAACGGTTCGCTTGAAACAATCAAAACATCATATCGCACAATATGCACAGCATTTTTTGCACATAAATAAATTTGAAAAAATATAAACAGCGAAACTGAGAAAACAAATCATCGGTAAAAGCTATTATCCATCCACCAGGCGGACCCCACCGCATTCGGCGGTGGGTCCACCTGCAGATGGGCATTTTCGTTTTTTTTAAATGACGTCAGAGGGGAAGTTCTAGAAGCTTCTGGAACATTCGTTGATATGACGTCACAGGTGTGGCATCCTCAAAGATCCGCCCCCTACATCAAACTTGGGTAATTAAGCCGGGTGACGTAATAGGTGTAACAGACAAACAACGCGATTATTAAGGTAATGGATTGTGTCCTAGTTCTTTCTAACGTGAGACGAACTTGATTTCTTTTGAGTCTGTAGCTTATTGATATGGTACAGGAACACCGCAGCCTGTAATGGGGCTCCGCTTTTTTCACTGAATTTCTCTTACCGATGACAATGGAACCGTGTGGGTAACAACACCGATGATGAAAGGAAGGAACTGATCCACGGCTCCCTCATAAACATGATCCAAATGTACAAATATGAAGCGGCATGCGAGAATTCGAGCAGGAGCAAAGGTAAGAAGATAGAGAACCGATTGTCTCGTGAGCATTCCTTTAATTGCACGCTGTCGGATTGCAGCTGGTTCGCTCATGCTACTGTCCTGAAAATAAGCATGATTTTGGTGGACAATTTGTTTCCACCATCTGACATCTCGTCAGTTTGACGTTGATTCGCCATATACAAAATACAATCACTGCGAGCGAAAACGCAACGTTGAACAGGAAAGCAAATGTAGCAAACCAGATCTTGAAAAATTTCCCTTATGTAACTCCCAAGAATTCAAATCTCCATATTAAATTTTTGGACTTACTGAATCTACCGACAAGTTTGATGATATCTATAGAAGGCTTACTCGATCCTCAACGATGATAGCTCCAACAACAACAATGTGTTCTTGTGATGCAAGGTCGGGATAGATGAGTGGGACGAATCTCTCCATAATAATCAGTGAATCCTTCTCGGTGAGATGTCGAAGTGGAATCTATAATGCAATGCAATCAACATTCCCCTTTGACAGGCCGGACACTTGCAGCGAACGACAAAGCACTCGCAATGCCATAGATTACGACGAAACGATGCTTTGCTCCGAGCCTTTCTCTTAATGTATGAAATAGTTTGTATCGAATCATCGGAATACCTGCACAAAGTGAGGTACTGAAATGCGAATGAAGTAGGGAAAAGCAGCCAAGTATTCGTGGATGCGACTGTTTGAGTGGTATTGATTAGCCAGTTCACGCGGAAGCCGAAATGGACATAGGCAACCGGGCCGTGGAAGATTTTAATGAACACATCTAAAAAATTATGGAGGATCTGTAATCAAGATTTTAAAATTAATCAAATAAATATTAACATACTGGAATTGTGAGAAATGTCACCACAGCGTATACGAGTGCATTGAAAGCTATGACCGTGAGGCAGATCCGATATGCACCGATAATTCTTAAACTTCTAGTAAGAATGCCATATGGTCAAAATACTTTTCCTGACGCGAATTCCAGATCTTGATCAGTAAAATGACGTTCATTACAGCGGCGAGCAAACTTTCTATTGCAATCGCAGAGCACATTATGAAGCGATACATGACTTTCTTTTTATTCCGTTACAGAATAGCCGTGAAAACCTGACAGTTACTAACCAATTACTACCTTGATTCGACCGGTGCAATTGTTTTTTTAACGATCGTCACATTTCTACGAATGTAGCTACTGATGAACACCCGACATTTCTTGATTTGATTCTGATTAATTGATGAAAATTTGATAATCTCCGAATCGGGTTTCCCTTACTTCCGCCGTTTCAGAGTGCCGTGTATTCGAGCTGTACTTGAATAAGTTATATCGTATGGTGAGTAATGACTTTATCGAAGTATGCGTCAATAGTAAGAGTAGAAGTTGTACACGAAAGTATCCAAAGTATGATGACATCTAGTTTGCAATTAAAAATACCATATTTATTCCGAACCCTCTAACAAGGGAAGTCCATGGACCGGGCCCAGCGAGTCCGGGTCGGACCGGGGGCGCTGTATTGCTATGGTCACCAGACCCAAGAATATACAATAAATTTTTCCCCTCCGTCAACTGTCAGGGGGGTAGAGGTCCACGAACATCCATATTCTTCATGTGCGTGAGTGAGGTACGAAACATGCATAGCATGGTCTTAGAGCCTCGGGACCTTGACCTACCCCCACTAAATCGGCCATGGGAAGACGATTCCGCATATTCCTAAAGTCCGTAAATTCCGGAAAATACTACTTTCCGGAACCGGATTTTACGGAATCCATCCTGGAGCCTTGGGACCTTGACCTACCCCCACTAAAGCGGCCATGAGAAGACGATTCCGCTTATTCCGAAAGTCCGTAAATTCCGGAAAATACTACTTTCCGGAAACGGATTTTACGGAATCGTTCCAAATTGACCAAAAATGTTTACCAATAACCTTGGAATGAAGTTGCAAATATTTTCAAAATTTGCCCACCGCATGCGGTCCCCGCCGCCGATTGC
>JACMIG010000024.1:0-28110 GCA_014805385.1 Levipalatum texanum
GGCATCCCAAGATCGGCGGCGGCATCCCGGCGGCATCTCGGCGGCATCCCACACTTTGAACGTTCATATCTCCGGAAAAAAATAATTTCAAACTTTTTCCTTGTGTTTTTAGTAATCAGTGGGCAGTCAAGAATATACCCCCACAGCCAGTTTGGTCACGAAAATGTTCGTGGCAGGGACCCTTTAAGTAAGTACATTTTCATAAAAGAGCAAAATTTTTCCTAGACATGAATGTCGATGTGTCGAGTAGTTTCGGGAGAAAAGACCATTCACTTCGTCTGCCCTCCTTCCCCTCTCCCTCGCCTCTTTCCTCTCCATCCTTCTACTCGCCTGCCTCGTAGACGTCGCTACCTCCCGACTCGTCGTTTTCGACTTGAGGTGTTCCGCTGGGTCACTGTATTCCATTTTGACATACAATAGTTCACCGGGGCATACGGTAGTCCCCCCGGGTTATACGGTAGTCCGATGGGTATTATCTACGGTAGCCCGAATAGGCAAAGGATAGTGTACCGGGTCATACGGTAGGTTTGTGGTACAGTAATCCACGTCGTCATACGGTAGTTCGCCCGGTTCTACAGAAGTCTGCTCCGATTTACTGTAGTTTGATGGGAAGAGATATAGTCTGTAGTCTGGTGGGTAATACGGTAGTCGCGCACTACAGTAATCTGACAACCATAGTGTAGTCTCTGGTCCCATAGTACAGTAGTCTAATGTGGTCAAACGACCTCTGTGCTCATTCCAGATCCCCTCAACCCTCTCTTCTTTCTCTTCCTCACTCTTCGACACTCTCAAGAATGAGCTCGCCTGCTCGCAATCTTCGCGTAAGATCTTTTGCAGCCCCCAAGAAGTATCGATTGACACCAATCGATCAATGGAAAGGCCAAAGCAATCGTCCATACTTCAGTTCAACTTCGCCGGCCTCTCATCGGAGTCCTTGACTACCATCGGCAACGACGATTACGAGATCATGTTCGGCGGCGTCGGCTCCCTTCTCCTGTCCATGCAGTATGATCATTCGTTTTTTTATTTGAATCAATATTTTAATATCATTTTAGCTATTTAACTCTTTAAATTTACAATTTAATGTTTGCTTTTTGAAGCTGTTCCCATTAAATTAATTTTATATTTAGATTTCAATACCTACTTTGTAAACATTTATCACTATTTTAATTCAGTTCTTAAAATTTATATTATTAAAACAGCTAACTTCCCCTCTTCTCCAGGGGAAGCGGGCACGTCATGGTGAGGTCCAACGGCGCCGGGAGCTGCGTGATCGATCGTGTCGGCAACGGGCCCCTGACGGTTCAGGATTCCGGAGCTGGAAGCATCACGATTTATGGTGAGGAAAATATAATTTAATTTCATAAAATAATAATCTTATCACTCAACTTCAGTTGCTTTTAGAATGTTTTGCATGTAATATATTTTATATAAAAAAATAATTAATTAAATATTAATCAAAAAATCAATACTGTTTTAGTAACTGAAACAAATACATTACAGGTGACGGGACCGGGCCCATGCAGATTGTGCAGAGCGGAGCGGGTGCCGTGGCGGCCGTCCACAACGGCACCGACGACATCGAGATCGTGAGCTCGGGCGCGGGCTCTGTCCGGCTCGACAACTTCAATACTGCAAGGGTACATCTTCAATTTATATAATTTTTCTCGGAAATCTTTTTTTTCTCTTAAGAATCATTGTTCCTGAGATTTTTTAAAAATATTGTCGAGCACCACACAACGCTTAATTTTGAACAAAAACTTGTGCAGTTTAGCGATCGATAGTTTATTTTCTCGTGGTTATCGAGGGGATCGAGAAAGGTGAATGTAGAAGAGTTCTTAGATATCAGATAGGTGAAACTAAAAAGTATGGTGTACTAAATCTCGCCTACCTGTAAAGTGCACTCGCCGCACGCAAGAGTGCACATTACAGGCGGGCGAGATTTACTACACCGTACTTTTTACACTAACCTCTTTTACCTATAGGTCTACATCTCGGCGTCGGGCATGGGGACGATTTCGATCTACGGAGACGCGGCGCAGAACTCGATCCGGAGCCACACGGGATTCGGCCATATCTACTACGGAGACGAGGAAATCGAGCGCCCCGGCCTCCGCTCTACTCAGGTAACTCCTTCCTCTTCGCCTCTCCTTCTCCCCTTGCACTTCCAACCCTCCCTCCTTCCCCTTTCTCCCCTTCCCTTCCCCTCTTCCTTTTTACCTTTACCCCTCCCCTCCATCTCCTTCTCTCCTCCCTCTCTACAACATATGTACCATTACAGTCCTTCGCTGTTCCGCAGCTACCGCAGGGCGGATACGGCGTCATGAACTACTTCCACGGCAACATCTACCAGGTACTCGTCGTGCTCCACCCTCCCTCTCCTCTCCCCCCATTCTCCCCTCTTACTTCTCCTCCTCCTCCTCCTCCTCCCTCCCTCCCTCCTCCTCCCCCCTTCCTTCTCTCTCCTCCCCTTCCCTTCCCCTCCTTTCCACATTCTCTCCACTGCCCTTACAGATCAACTGCAACTATCAGATACTGCAGAATCGGGCCGGGTACACAACCTTCGGGTTCGACAATGTCTACTACGAGGTACTCGTCTCCGTCCTCCTCCTTCTCCCCCTCTTCTTCCTCCTCACTCCATCCTCCAATCTCCAATCCAGGTGCCCAGCAGCGGCCCGCTGATCATGGCCGGCGAGAAGGTCTACTTCAATGGGCTGGAGTTCGAGGATTTCGAGGCGCTCAAGGCCTATGTCGTCCGCGTCGGCGAGCGCCTTGGAGCTGCTCCTCGTGACCTCATCGTCTGAAGTGAAAGGAAGAGGGAATGAACTACTCACATAGATAAAGCGATTTTTTACAAGTGTTTCTGAATACAGACTGGCACAACATTGCTAAAATATAATTTAACAAGACTCGAACGAGATTGAAAACCTGCGTAGGATTTCGATGGGTGTCTTCAATGATTCAGTCCATCAAAGTGGCGTTGCTTCTTGGGGCACGGGGACAAACTGATCTTCTCAAAAGAATCATCATGATGGTTATTGTTTCGATTGGCTCGACTCGAGACTCTCCTCGAAAGATCAATCGATAATCCGCAAGTGTAGACATCTCGAATCGACTTATCGAATCTGTCTGGATATAGAGGACTTTGGTTATCAACTCAGATCCTGACAATGAGCAAGGATATAACCTCCTGCCAGTTAAAAAGTTGCGAGTGCAAAACGTCGCCTGCCTGTAAACACACACTCCATGCACGCATTGCGTGGATGGAGGGCACGAAGGTAGAAGGGGAGAAGGTGGACGGAGGGTTACGGTATTGGAGCTAAGGGAAGGCATGGCTACCCAACTGGAAAGAAAACGACGGTAGATCACCGCGCTGCATTTTCCCCACGCTGCCGTGGAAATTCCAATGAGGAATTCTCACCTCATTTATCGAAGAGTATCAGTCTGCGATTGGGAGGCGAGATGGGAGGGGGTACTATAGCCCTCGTTGTTACAAGATGGGCCAAGACTACGCCGCTTCTTCCTCATCGGCCACGTCGTACGGGGCGACACCTGAGGATCGCGGTATAGAATACTGGGTATACAAGGGTACGGAAGCAAGCAGTAAGAGGCATACGATAGGGTACTGTTGAGATACTGTAGACAGAAGGATACTGTAGATAGCTGATATAGTATACAAGGGATACGGTATTGCAGGTGGTCGGCAACCCGGGTGTTTCTAAGTCGGGCGCCTACGGTCGCCTCACCCTCTGACTGAGTCCTCTCCTGTCGTCGCGTCGCTTCTCGACGGCCCGATGGCCTTCCTCTCCCTCCCTCCCTCTCGTCACTGACTCCCGCAATTGGGTGAAGGATGCGCGATTTATCAATAACTCGAAAAAAATTTTTTTCCAGAACTTGCGATTATCACAGGCGTGTTCAGCGTGTTCGATAGTACTATAAACGGTGTCTAACTCCAAATCGACAATTTCGCGAAATCCAGTTGATTATTTGCTCTTCTCAGAAAGTGTCTCATAAAGATCACGTGGTGTAATTGTTGCTTAGACAGGAGATTTATTGCATGGAACATGGAACCTCAAGCGCAAATATTTCTGTCGAACTGTTTCCGAACGCATCAATGGTTCTTGCGGTCATGATAACTCAGTGGAGTGATGACGGAATTTGAATCTTTTTGTAAGAGTCTAGCGCCTAATACTCTTGCTTGTTGCCTTTATTTCAGCTCGAAAGAGTCTGCAAGAAGCAGTTGGCATCCGCAATTTTCGCTCCATCGGAAAAGGTCGATGTATGATCGTTAACCAAGCAGAATTTCTTTATCAGAAGGGGAAAGCTCAAATGAGTCCGGCTTTCTTGCATTTCTCATAAGTCGTCACGGCATCGTCATAGGGCTTCATTTTCTTGGCTGGCATTCCTTTTCGCGCCAACTTCATGGCAATTCCAATGTCCGATGCCTTGGCCTTCTGGATTCCCTTGAGGTACGACGAGGCCAGGTTCGGTTCCAGGTTAGATACCATGAGGTCAACGCCTTTGAGAGCATTGGGGCCGGTCAACGGGGTTTTGCTCCCTTGTAAAGCCTTCACCTTCTTGAGTGAGCCGTAGAGCCCGTCGAGGACAATCTGGTTGGGATCCTTCACCCCTTTGCACGACTAAAATTTTATTGTAATGGATTTTTAATAGTTCTGATTAAAAAATCGCCTAATATTTTCCACTATCAATCTAGAAAAGCAGTAGGAGTTTTTTTGTAATTCGGCGATGAAAAAATGGCTCAAAACGATGGTAAGACTCACCGCAACCAATTTTGGATCCGGTTTAACCTTCTTGGAAAATGCAGAACTAGATAGAAGTAAAACGATGACGAGAGCAGCCTTCATGCCAAAATACCGAAATGCAATGCTGAGCGCGGGTCGTTATTCTACTGACGAGCAGTTGGCAAAATGGATTCCCATTTGTGGAGGTAAAAGTTGGGGGTACTTGGAATTCGGGGTATGTTTTACTGCTGACAGGATAGAGGAGTCTTTCCCGGATATAAGGGGGGTAAATATAAAAAAAATTGGCGAGAGATAACGTAAAAACGAGAGACGCAGGCTGCAGACAAAGCCTGTCTTTCGTTTTACGTTATCTCTCGTCAATGTTGTTGTTTTTTACATGCACCCCTCTTATATCATAAGGAGTCAGCAGCCGAATATTTGTTGCATTTTATCTTGTATGCCAGCTTGTTTCCTCCACTTTGTGTTTTATTTTTCGCTGTCTGAAAAAGATTTCCATATTTTATCCGAGAAGCATGATGTACAAAAATCAACAAAAAACAACACGGTTTTCAGAAAGGCGAACACGAATCGAAAAACGTAAAAATTAAAGTCATATAATTCTAAACTCATATCCTAGAGAATAACCTACCGTACTGCGATTATTGACGAGCCCGATTACGCATGAACGTAGGTACGTCAAAGGTTTCATCCAATTCCGCCGTCTTGTGGTAGTATCTGATGAATGAATATATTTACAGCGATAACACGAAGAGTACAAAGTTCAATAATTTCAGAGATCTATGCAACATCAATTCACCAGCTTTCCCGCATGAGCGACTACAATATTCCTTTCCCTCCTACAGTATACCTATCCCTGCAATTCAACCAGGTCACTCACGGTTCCTCGGGTCGTAGTCCGTGCTTGGCAAGGTCGGCGGCCGTCGGTGTTCGAAGCTTCTCCGGCGACAGCACCTGAATAGGAACGTGTGTAAATAATAACAGATCAAGAGATGTTTTTTAGATATATCGATGTAATGAATTTTCAAGCTGGGGAAGCGAAGCCGATCAGTTTCAATCGCAAGCATTCTCGAATTGACCGGAATTGGGTTCCCCGAATCACCTGGTTCATTCTTCTGCATTACTCCTAACAATAAGACAATGGCTCATGTTAAATATCCGAAAGCATTCAAGGATCATGATCGTAATCACACGGAGTCTTTTCTGATACTCTCTATCCACTCCATCCCCCTCCTCTCCTCTCCTCTCCCATTCCCCTCCTCACCTGCATGCTCTCATCGGCCGAGATGTGAGCGACGCGCCCCAGCATTGGAACAATGAACTGCCGACGGACGACAACGTAGAACCTGAAATCAAAAAGTTTTGGCACGATGCCAAAAGCATGTTGGCACGATATCAAATAATGACGATTACCTGACGAGCTTGGCCTCGAGGTCAAAATTGGGCCCAGTGATGGTGGCTGCTTCGGGTGAAAGGTGCAGGGAGTCGTCGACAATGTCCACGCCCTGAAGTATTCCTTTCCTGATAATAGTCAAAACTATTAATAAATGAATGGAAGATAACGCATGACTCACACCCTGAAGCATGGAAAGTTATTTTTTTCGTGGAATAAATAGACTGCTCGTTTCGATTGAGAAGAGGTGGTATTTATCGCAAGAAGAGATAAAATCGAGTCGTAATCAAGCAGAGATGAATTGTACAAACAAAATGGCGTGAGTGCGCCTGGTTTAGATATCTTTTCTCTAAATAAATAGGAAATGTTTGACCACTCACCACTTGGCGCAATGACGTCTTCACGATGCGGCGATTGAGCGTCCACGCATTTGACATGTTCACTCTGCAAAGAATATATGTATTTTTGCTCTTACAATTAGTCTCGGGCAGCGGGACCAAGTCTTTTTTTAATAGAAAGCCCAGCATGTAAAATAGTGCTCTTCCGAAATAGTGTCGATGTGGACACGGCAAAAAATGAAAAAAATCGGAAAGAATTGCATTTCTTCTTCAAGTGGACTAAATACATTCATTCTTCCCTATCGGGAGTTGTATTAACTTCGGCCGGAACTAGCAGCATTTTCTGTGCTCACTTCAGGGGCACGACCATCTCCATGAGCTGTCGGCCGACGACGAGGAGCTCGTACGGGATGCGGACGCGCGCTGCCAACACATCAGCCATTTTCTGTAATATCCCATTTCGATTAACTCCCATACCCCTCTACCCGGCGAACTCATGTTGAAAAGAAATTAATTGCAGCAGAAAATTAGCGCAATATTAATTTCATAGAATCATGACATTTATGGTTAGAAAACTAAATCCAGAACGAACCTCCTTCATCTCGGCGTAGTACTGAAGATCGAACGGGCTGGCGTAGACGGCCTGAAAAAGGAGGTGCTGACGAACCGTTTCCCAACAGGTTGCTTCACTTTCTCGGAAGACATGATCGAAATAGATTGTGAGGGATAAAAGTGTCATCTAGGCGTGTAAAACAACAGTCTGTTTAATTAATTGTCGCTGTTTCTTTCAGTCCTTCATAGTACCAAGACTATAGTACCCGAAGGGAAATATCTATTTTCGGGAATTTATTCATCTAGAAACGAAAATTTGGTCATACGGCGTACAATCTCCTAGCGCAATCATCAAGTGACAATATTTTAGAGGGAACAAGGGATTAAAATCAAACCCTTCTGCCGAGGAGGAGATCCTTCCGTGCGAGTGCGCGATCAACGGAGACGACGTCGAACTGGTGGCCGACTCCTGGGAGGATCATTTTCGTATTTCATTCTTATCCGAATTCATTTTCGCGTTAATTGCTTACTTGTTACGCTGCGGGTAGTAAGATTTTTTTTGCTTAATCCATGGAGCGCACGCACTTCTGTTAAATTATTTATATTTGAATGAAAAATTACCTTCGACATCCTCGAGCAGGATGACGTCGATGGGACCGGCAGGCTTCAGTGTCTCGTTCTCAACGATGGTAAGCCGCTGGAGCTCCTGGAAAGAAGCCAGGGTCTTTTGGCGTTTCATTTCACATCGCACGAGTACTAGAGAGTTCATGATAAAAAAATTAATCGCAAATTATGTCAGATACATTGAAACGAGAAATAGTAGTTCTCGCCATGCCATTAAATATTTTAATATTAAAATGAAATCACACCTTCAGCTCGGATGGGTCCCTCTGGACATGGCCCTCGGGTGTGACCGGAACTGCATGCACGCGTTGTAGCACCCATGTGTTCTGTAACATGACACAAATCATTAAGATTCTTGCCGTCAACAACAGCTCTTATTTCAGGGAAAATAGAACGCAATCAAAAAATTACCCTGGCGGTGCAGCGTGAGGTCGTGACTGCCGCGCAGAGGCGCTCCCCAGCGCGAGTAGCTGCTCGGCACGACGCCGGCAACATTTTACACCTTGAAAGATGTGATTAATGCCGGCTCAAATAAAAATAAGCAAGAATGAAAGCCAAAAAAGTCCGAGAGAAACGGCTCTTCGAGCGGCCGCGGCCGGAGTGTGCTACTGTGTTTAGTCAGCGTTGCAGCGCATTTTTTTTCCGCTTTGCGCTGTCGACGGGTGATCGGCGGGGCGAATTTCTGCGGAATTAGCGGAGTTTAGCGGATCCCTCGTTGTTTTCACAGCAGCGATAATGGACGTGGACACGAGGAGGAGCAGCCTCGACCCTTCCACTCCCGCAGGTACGCCAGTTTTGTGCTCGAATCACCCGATTCCAGTTTCATATTCGCCTCGGTTGTTTATTTCATCAATGGATTGTGAAATGTAGATTGATTGATTCTTCGGAAAATTATATTGCGATGTTCCAGGCGCAGCTGCCCTCCAGGTCGAGCAGTTCGATGCCAGCAGCTGTGAGTCCTTTTATGATGTGATTCTCAAGCGGCTTTTAAAGCTAAATTAGTAATTGATTCCTAAAAAATGAAATATTTTCTGCCTTATTCAGACATCAACGATCGCCTCAAGGGCGTCCGGATGGGCGACGAAGCGCGGAGACTGCAGGTAATTCCTTTTTAATTCACTGTTTCTTGAAAATGAGTGGTTGCCACTGTGGACATTCACTACAGTCTGTGCCAAATAGCCCCCTAAACATGTCAAAACTCTAATCCAAGAAATGCAACATTCCACGCTGCAAAAAATACAATATTCAGACGATTCGCGCTGAACTCGCTACCCTCCACTCGGCGTCTGCCGAGACGCTTCGCAACAACGTCTTCCAGAACTTCGAGCAGTTCATCGATGCCGCCAAGGAGATTTCGCGTAAGTTTCGAGAATTCTTCCTCAGTGTTAATAATCCAAAAAGGGGCCAGCATCAGGTGTCTCGATTTTTCACATAAGTCGCGAATTCAGAAGCCGTGATGATGAAGCATAAAACGTCTTCGAATCGGGGCATTCTGTTTTCATAAAAATAGAATTATAGATGTGGAGCAGGAAGTGTACCAGCTCTCGGCCCTCCTCACCGAGCAGAAGAGTCTCATCGAGGGACTGATGGGTGTGAGTGACGTCTGTTTTCTTTCTTTTTCAGCGCTCTCCAGGTGATTTTCCGCTCCACATGTATAACTATTACGCTCAATACCTATCGATTTTAATAGTAACAAGACTATGGACAAAAAAACATTCCATTGAACCGTTGCTTATCACTTCCATTTCATAAGGCACGTTTGCCGAAAATAGTGATAAAAGTGCACTATGAACGGCTGGTGGTATCTGCAATGAAAAAAATTTCGATGGGATTAGCACGGGTTCCGTCAAATTCGCACGTTTTCGGCAGCGCTTCCTCGGGGAGTCGATCAGCCAAGGTTTCCTCTTATGTGTTATGCTGTAGATGACGACGGACGACAAGGCGTCCATCCACACGGCATCGTCCACGTCGACCTTCTCCGCTGCCGCCAATACGACGCAGCTCCTACTGAACAGAATCGACGGGATCGCTGTCAGTTTTTTCCCATGCGAAATACGACTAACTAAAATATTTCTAAAATTTTGCGTGCTCTGCATGAAGAATTCGCCTGGTTGATTGAGCTCCACATATTTTCTAGGGGTTTTGAAGATCTAAGAATTCTGATTTTGCAGGCAGTTCTCAATGCGATGAAACCGACGGAGAAGGTCCTCTTCCAGGGCGACGTCACCCTCCTCGACCCCGATACCAAGCAGAGAAAGTGAGCTCTGCCTTTATCGCCGGAATTTATCTTTCCCAATTTGCCGAAATGCATCGAATTACCTTTATATCCAGCTGAAATTCCGATTCATACCGGCCATTTCGAGAAAAATTTTTAAAAGATGCTACTCGTCTGGTGTAATTCTGCCGACGATGCAATGTGCATTGTGATCGATTGATTCCCAATCGATCGATACATTTATTATTCGCATTTCTCCTCTGCAGACAGCGTGCCTACTTCGTCCTGCTGCCTGACAAGCTTCTCGTCGCCGCCCAGCATCCGCAGCAGCCGAGCAAGTTTATGTGGGTTTTTTTCTCTTCTTCGCCCTGTCCACAGTCCCCCCAACTAAACATGCAAAGCATTTCGAAAAAAAGCTTATTGGTGGTGCGCAATTTATGCAGATAATTAGTGAAATCCTATTTCATCAAAATTCGTCAATGTACTGGCTAGGAAATACAGTCCTGGTCAACCAGCGAAATTCGCGCGTCACGTGTTGCTTATTAGCCGGAGATTCAGGATACCGCAATCGTTCGTGGGAAGCCCTGTCAATAAATACATCCTATCTCATCCTATACAGAAATCGAGGGTGCAGCCAAAAATGGGTAAAATTGTGCCGCCAAAGCGGTAAAATGAGGGTAAGGTACCGCCGCAACTGGGTTAGAAGCGGATTTCGTTGGGGTAGGTTGCCGCATCGATCAATCGGAATGCAGCGTTTTTCTCGAAAGTGGTTCATTAATAAAGTAAACCAATTTTCTAGATGTACTGCAATTTTTTAACACCTCAACCAGTTGATTTCGCGCACCACGCATGGCATATTAGTCGGAGTTTATGTATTCCTCAATGTACTGTTTGATCAGAGCGCCATAAAAATCAATATTCGATCGAAATTGATTGATGTAGCGATAGTCCCGCCTTCTAACCGCAGATCTAAAATCGATTTATTTGCAGCCGATTTTGTCGAAAGGGGTGAGCTTTAATAATTAAAGTAAACCAATTTAGTCGTTTGTGACAGAGTCATTTTTCTACCATCTCAACCAGCGGAATTCGCGCGCCATCTAGGTCATATTAATTGTATATTCCGTATTCTGTGATATGTAGATGGTCACTACGCAATGCTATTTTCCGCTAAATTTGGAAGAGGTAGTGATAAGTAATCACTCATCGCCTGAAGGGCCAGGGTTTCGGCTATTATCTAATCTTCCTTCTTGCAGCCTCGAGTCGACGCTGCCCCTCAACTCGATAGCTGCTGTCAATGTGCGTGATCGCGAGAGCGGAGGAGGCGATTCGGCCGGCCTCGTCATTAAACTGCTCATCTTCCCCGATCAGAGGTGAATATTTTACGGAACCTGATTCCTTATTCACGGGTCCAGAATCCTAATTTACAGAGCAGCGCTCATTTCGTTTGCGAGACAATATACATGGTACATGGTGCTTCCGCGTGCAATAGAAACGAAGCCAATGCATCGGTTTATGCTGAAAATCCACACATCCGCTATAAATGACGACTCATGACATGTGGATTCTGTTAGCAAAATTATGGGGACGAGGGAGTCGCTCGATTGGCTCCGATGCCATCCTCGTACGGCGAGATCGATCTGGAAGTATTTTCGGTTCATATTCCATTTTATGGATATCGATCCGTAATATCCATTTTACGGATATCGATTGACGGTTCCGGACCTCTTCTCATTGATCAGCGAGAAGGGTGCCAGCCTTCTTGAAGCGCTCGACAAACCGCGTCACGCGCCCGCTCGTCGACTCCTTCTCGAACTTCTGGAATGGATCGATAAAACCGAGGATTCCCTCACCCAAACTGCACCGGATTGTCGACAACGTGCTGAACGAGCGCCGCGTGCACCGATGCCGCGTGCTCAAGGCTCTGCAACTTACCATTATTTATTTATTTTCCCATTTTTAGTTCAAAAAATAATAGTTTATTTTTTTTTCCTAGCTTTCCATTTCATGCCCCCCCCCCTACAGTATACCTGTACGGCGTGCATCCTCTGCTCGCGCAGCGTCGCAATGCATCCCGATGCCTCGACGGACTTGGTGTCCGGATCGTGCAGCTTCTCGTGGGCCATTTGAATTGCGGCAAACGTCGCCGCACGCCCAACCCCCGCCAAGCTCATGTAGACGTGCGGTCCTGAATGGAAGATGGATACTGTAGTCTCGGATGGTTACGGTATCTATCAAAGGGCTACGGTATCTATGGTCGCAAATGATTACGGTGCCTACTGTATCAAATGAGTTGCGGCATCAATGTGTTACTGTACCAAAGGATTACGGTACCAAAAGGATACTGTAGATGACTACGATCTCGTACCCGAGTACTTGCGGAAGACCGACTGCATCTGCCAGATGGCTTCCATCTTGGGGACGCCATCGCCCGCCCAGCCCGTGTAGTGGTGCACGTGGACATACCTGGAAATCCAGATCCGCTATTTTGCGGAGACGGCTCCGGAATATATTTCACGGTCGCGCTCAATTGACGGACTTGCGAGTATCGCCGTGGACGAGGAGGACAACATGCAGCGTCCACACCGGATCGATCACGAGATGATGCGTGTCCGTCACGACGGTGCGAGGGCCAATGTTGAGCGTCTTCCTGAACGGGGCGGAGTCTCGAACGGATTACGCGGGATACGGTAGTAGGAGATTCGAAATGGATACGGTACTTGGTGCTCGGAAAGATGGCATCGCTCTCGAACGAATACGATTCGTTCTCGTCGAGCAGGACGAGAATGCCCTGGACCCCGTTCTCCGCCACCATCGACCAGAAAGCGAGGGCGCACGCAGGAATCGGCAGCTGCCCTATTATAGCCTGTAAACATATCAATATCGACTTTTGATTATCGATTTTTGGCAGTGTATAAATATCGATCGATAAATAATGTATACCTTCTTTCCCTGGGCGATGTTGACCCAGCTGGCGTGGAGGTAGAGCGAAGGGTCCGACAGCTGGACGCGCGTCTGATCCACGCACACGACATCTGGAATCATTGTCAAGATCCACAAAATGTCGGAAAGCCCGTTAATCGATAATCATTGATTATTGCCTCACCCTCAAAGCGATTGAGGCGCAGGCATCGATCAAAGGCGACACGGCTGCATGCGGGAGGCAGCTTGCCCGCGTTGCTCTTGTGCTCCTCCTCGATGTCCTAAACGGAATTTTTACAGTATCCCGAGGGTTATTGTACCTTCCACTTGGTGGAGAGGAGCTTGCTGATCTTCGACGTGTTAGACGAGCGCGCACTCCGCGATTTGGACTTCTCCGTCTT
This sequence comes from Levipalatum texanum, assembly GCA_014805385.1. Classification (NCBI taxonomy): domain Eukaryota; kingdom Metazoa; phylum Nematoda; class Chromadorea; order Rhabditida; family Diplogasteridae; genus Levipalatum; species Levipalatum texanum. Next base: position 13,203 of record JACMIG010000024.1, read on the forward strand.
GTCCGGATCCCAGCCGGGCTGAAAAGGATCGATTTATTGTTCTGGCATATTGCGAAAAATTCGTGGACCTATAATATTCATGTGCCAGAATCTGGTCCGCAATCAGAACTAGTTAATTTCACTTGCGACGGTAGAGTTAATTGGCGGAATTAGTGCTAGCACGGCAAATATAAAATTCTTCAGTATAATTACCAATGGCGTAGCCATGGGTCCCTTGGGCTGAGGGGGCGGCGGTCCAGATGCCGCCATCACAGTCGTCCCCGTCATTGTGGTCGAGCTCAGCGACGAGTCCAGCGGGGGCGCCAACTGAGGAAATAAAGGGGCTATTTGGGCGAATATCGATCATTATCGATTGTGCTCTTCTCGTTTTGCCTCAATATGAGAAATCTTGGTCCAAGAGCTTTGTCGAAAGTTGTCCGTCTCGAAGCCATAAAGTTTGCTCTCCATTTTGAAGGTGTCGTGAATACGGTAGCCAATCGATTACTGTATCTTGTTATTACTGTAGCCCGCGTTCGAGTACTCCATCTTGCTATTGAGTTACGGTATTTCGTCGTCTACCTTGTCCGTGGCCTCCGCACTCCCGAGATGCGTGGGGCGCACCATCGGCCTGCCTCCCACGAACGGAGGACCCTGGGGAGGATTACGGTAGATTAAGGAAGATTACGGTAAGATTGAGGTAGAATAGGAGGAGTATACCTGCTCACTCTTTCCACTCGCCGGTTTCTGCTGTGGATGGAGAGCAGCACCACCGAGGCTCTTGCGCTCTTTCCTTCCGCGGTGGACCATCTGAGCTGCCGGCGTGGGCTGAAGTGAACGGAGGGGATAAGGGATACGGTAGTTCGGGGGTTACGGAAGCTATTATTACGGTAGACTGGGATACTGTAAATTCTGGAGATATGATTGTCGATATAATGCAGTGACGGCCGATGATACGATGCTTCTTTAAAGCGGAATAATAAATTGAGGATTACGGTATGATAGTCAGAAGGTACGGTTGCCGTGATTACGGGGGATCGGCTTACATTTGGACCGGGGTAGGGGTGCGTTGTGTGGTCGATCTGAGCAGTGGGCGGTGCTCCCTTGTGATGGCGCCCTCCCTTGTTCTTGGTCTTGGACTTCTTGTGCTTGCCACTCTTCGACTTCTTCTTCTTCACTTGGTGGCCTTGAGGATGAGGCTGAGGGTCGTGGGCGCCTCCGTCCTTGCGCTTCTTGGACTCTGAGGAAGAATAATATTTATATTATTATAATAAATATATCCAATTCGTAAACTGGGCTCGTGAGGAGCGGATGCAAGGCAAAGCGACTCACTGTCTTTCTTCTTGGTCCCCTTCGAGCCCATGGCGATGGAGGAGGAGGAGGGGAAGGAGAAGAAGTAGAAGGAGAAGAAGAAAAGGCAGACGTCCGAGACGAGCGGACGACGATCACAATGAGCGATCACAATCTCTGGCCGACAGACCCAGACTATGCTCGATCGATGTATTGTCGGGCTTTTGCATGGATAACGAGGACAAACTATGGAAATTACTGGAAAATTATGGAAAGGATCGAAAATTATGGGAAGGTGCTTTCTGTCCGGATCCATTCAACATGGATCTGGTTAGGAAAACATCAGAAAAAACAGCTAGGAAAATAAGTTGTCTCAAAATCTCTAATTTCAGGTACTACCGCTGTGATACACCGCGAGCCAAGCAGCAGTGGCTGGATGAGATCGAGGGAGCAAAGAAGGCACAGCTGAAGGAGGGCGGACTGCAGAGACAGGCTACCATACGAGGGAGGAGGAGGTAAGGAGGGATATTTATTTTGAAAAATCGATAGAGCAATCAATAAAATAATGACACTCTTTCTAGGACCGCGAAGGAAGTCGCGGGCTCGATTGGCGGTGGAGGAGGACTGCCGATGAAGACCATTCCCGATGAGGCCAGCGACCTCGAGGGGACGCAGGGTAATTATATTTTTCATTTATTGATTTTCCCCAACATCCCTGCTAATAGCAGTAGTGGAAAAACAGAATACTGCGTTTAGTGTGGGAACTGTGCCCCGCTTCATATCCCCAAAACCAGCGGATCTGCCGCAGCACCATCATTTGAAATTAATGGGGAACTCGATAATTTGATTTAGCCATACCTTTGTTTCTCATTCATTTACATCGATGTTACTTTCCAGCACCACAGATCCAGATTTAGAGAGAAACCTGTGAGAGTACTATATTTAGTGTGGGTACTATGTCCCATTCCTTTATACGGAAACCAGCGGATCTGAATAATCATCAATGCCTAAAATGCTAGCTATCATTGCGACAGCAATAAGTTGTGGGTGCCTCATTTACCAGAGTTTCTAGTAGCAGTGGTGAAGAGTTGGTGCACCATTCTTTTAGGAAGGGGGGTTGAAAGGGTAGGGGAGGGGGGTGCCCATGTCTCATTTAATTTTAGTGCTGCACCCTCTACAAAAATCAACGAATGCCCCGTTTCATGTCCCGTTTTATTTCACCGAAACCAGTGGATTTTACGTCCCATCACTACTTGGAATTGTTTGAGAAGCCGATAATTTGATTCAGCCAATTCTTTCATACAATCACATAATAAGCTTAATTTGATTCCCGCAATCTCTGTCCTTCTGCAGAACTCAACGAGGAGATGTCACAGTGGTTGGCGGATCTACCTGCCGAGCTGGACGACTGCCTCGCACATCGCGACCTCGAACAGGTTACTGTGTTTGGCAACGTCGTGTCTTTCTGCGTTTAGCAACAACGTCTGTTTCTACATTTAGCAGCATTCAATGGTTTTGGATATCCGGAATATTTAGTCAAATCGAGTTGCATCGAGTTTGCTGGTACCATGACTTTATGAAGGTTACTCCTGCCCATTTACAGGCGGTGGAGCTGATCTGCGAGTGGAAGGAGACGCGGGGACGCGACGCTGCCGCCGACGCCCAGATCATCCTACGGGAGAATACGGTAGGATTGGGCAACGGCTGTTTGGATTGGGCATTGGGTTATATTATTTGTGGCTAAAAAATGAGACAGTTATTGAACACGAATATCCTTTCATAATATTGGCTTGTGCCATTGCACCAAACCACCTGGTTGCCCAACTGCAATAACGTGCCTTTGTCTTGGGCCAAATTATTATTGTGAGTAGAAACAGTAACCAGGAGTTATTAAGTGCGAGTATTATTGGCGTGAATTAACTCAGACTGCAACGCCATTCCACCTGATTACACGTCCGACCACATGTAATAGATTATTTCACCTGAACAGTCGAAGTTGCGCAACCAGGTGGAACGATGCTACAATACAAGCAAATATGGTGCACGGATAATCGTATTCAATGTATTATTATAATTTCTGATCACAATAACTGCATTTAAATGAGCAACGGCTGTTTGGATTGGGCATTGGGTTATATTATTTGTCGCTAAAAATGAGACGGTTATTGAACACGAATAGCCATAATATTAGCTTGTGCAATTGCACCATATCACCTGGTTGCGCAACTGTAATCTTGCGTGTAGAACCTTGTCGCTCAAGTTTTGAATACGATATCCTTGTGCAAAAATTAGTTTGAACTTGGCTCCATTCCACCTGGTCGTACAACTACAAGAATAAGCCTTGGCACATGTCCATACTATTATTATGGCATGTAGAAATAGAAACCCAGAAATTATTGAGCACGAATATTCTTGCGCAATATTAGCTTGAGCTGTTGTACCATTCCACCTGGTTGTAGAATTGTATGCATGGGCCTTGACCATGTCCATAGTATTATTATTGTGGGTAGAAACAATGACCCCTAAAATATTGAGTGCGAATATTATTGGCGTGTATTAACTCATACTGCAACGCCATTCCACCTGGTTACTAATCCGACCGCATGTCATAGATTAATTCACAGTGAACAGTCGAGGTTGAGCAACCAGGTGGAACGGTGCTACAAAATGCAAGCAAATATGGTGCATGGATAATCGTATTCAATGATTCGGTCGTAATCTCTTCACAACAACAGCTTCTAAAATCGTTCCTCTTTGATATGTCGATTATTTTACCAGCTTATATATGAGCTTACATTTTCCCCGAAGACTCCTGTGATGAATTTCCCCTTCCCACAACCCGAATCTTTTGCAGCTCGTCCAAATTCTTTCGGACGAAGTTCGCCGCCCGGGGAGTACGCATGGAGGGCCGAAGAGTATGCATCGCGCACGCGCCACGCTCAGTCGACTCGGACGAGGTACCGGGGGAGGGTTACGGTTGTCCTTTGGATCGCAAAGTGGATTGAGGAAAATTACGGTAGTCTCGGATTACGAACTGAAATGATCATTGTAGGCTCCTACGCCGTCGACCTCTTCCTGCAGCAGCGATCGACGATGCTGAGGGCGGCTTATAAGGTTTGTTCTAACATGAGAAGGACAATAATTGATACGCTTCCTGCTAGACTTCTTTTAGCTAATCAGCGGTGCACGAAATCAATTGGTTCCAAGTTGGATATTCAGCTTGCATTGCCTTGATTTGCATTTGACAGCTATTGCTGATTCGGTGGCGCATCAATTCAATTGGTTTCAAAGTCAAGGAAGGATGGATTGAATTGTTTCGTTCTGGCCTTTTTTTTAGTAAATGTGGTGGCCGAAATCAATTGGTTCCGTTTTTGGAGTTAGAAAAACGCGAAGAATTGTATTCAGACGTGTGGGAATTGGTAAAGAGATAAAGTAGTGCTCAAATCAACCTATTCCAAAGTTAAAAATGAATAAATTGAATTGTTTCGCCAGGGCATTTTTATAGTGAGTCATTGACGCGTGAAATCATCTGGTTCCCTTTTTCGACGCGATTGTCCCGAAAAAGCTTTGAAAAATATGAATAGAATCTGTCCCTAGGTGATTTAAAGACTTTAATTCTTCAAATATTTATGACAGTTTATTCCATTATTGCAGGACGTGACGGTGTCGGAGGAGCCACTGGCTCATGTACGCGCCCTCACGGCACGGTATGTATCTTTGTTTCTCTTTTTCACTGATATCCCAAAATCACGTTCTTTTTTGTTTCGGGGTTCTTATAGCTGTTGTAGGACAACATAATGATTAGAGGATGTTAAATTGAAGTCAGAAAGGCGGGACAATCATCCACATTTCAATTCACGCGTTATTAGAAGACATGGATACATGAAATCACGTGGTTCTCGAGATCGGACGAATTGTTTTCTTATTATGACGGTGAACCACTTGCATTGGTTTAGTCCGAGGAGCCTCTGGCTCATGCACGCGCGTAACAGTCTCACGTTGGAGTGCTTACTTTTTGCCACTACTTCGGTGACAGGAAGATTAAAAATCTAGAGAAATATTTTTGGAGTATAATTGATGCATGAAATCACGTATTGATACGAGTGAACGCTTTGTTTTCTTGCTATGCAGGTGAACCTATCAGCATTTCTTTGTCCGAGGAGTCGCTGGCTCATGTACGAGCGATCACTGTTCTACTTCCTCGAGATCAATTTCGGGAACGTGGGTGTTGTTGGGTAAAAAAACTGATTTGAGTATGATAATTTCTCACCGATGACTGGTAGCGATCGTAAGCATTTTAATGCACGCGTTATTAGAAGATGAGGATGCGTGAAATCACATGGTTCTCCTGAAGGATCAAATAGTTATCTTATTGTTACTGGCTCATGTATGCGCACTCACGGCACAGTAGGTGTCACAGTTTCGAGTGCTTCGCTATCGTCACTACATCGGGAATACATGGATTTGAGAATCTAGAGGACAAGACTGCAAAACTATCATCCACATTTCAATTCACGCGCTATTAGAAGATCTGCATGCGTGAAATCACGTGGTTCGCGCGAGTGAACGGAATATTATCCTACTATGATGGCGATTCTACAGTAACTACAGCTTCTGAATCCCGACATAATATCTGCATTGTTTCAGATACCTTCCCGCTGTTGACGACACCGTCGAGGAGTTCCGGCACGAGCCCGAGTACTGGGGACAGGTATATATTTGTTTGTATATAGATATTTGATTATTTTCTGGATATATTTTTCTGTTTTCAAGGTCCTTCATTTCTGCTCGCATGAAATGGCTGCGCTTCTCTCGCTCGTGCGGAAGCACGTCATTGAGGTGAGAATTTCCTGTCTTTAGATTATAGAGCTGTAAATGAATTAGAGTGATCTGGAAGCAGAATTACAAGACGATGTAAGAAAAAAGGGTGATTTTAGGAAACGGTTTGGGAAAAGACTCTATGAAACACCGCGCTTTTATGCACGTGAGCAAATAAATGAAATGCTGTTGGCAATGAGAACAAAACCTCGATATCTCCGTCACACATGTCATCTAGGTTTAGGCGTTATTTCTTAGAAAGTCTAATTTATCGATGTGAGGGGCTTCACCGCAATGATCGAGATCGATGAGCGGGGATAACCGAACAATCCTCGCAGGTCGTTCCCTCTATGACTGTTCTGTCGCGGACGTGGAAGATCCTCATGAATACGGCACAGGAGATGACGGCGCGCGGAATGCAGGTCACATTCGAGGTGTGTTATCAGACTTATTTATTATTCTTATTTTTATTGCGTAATTTTGGGTTCTCTCAAACCAGGCGGATCGCGGTTTCCTTATTCTCTCAAATGATTGATGCATTTCACCTACGTGATTGCACTACCTTTTCGGTTCCACGAGAAACAGTGAAGTACATGGTTTTCTCGAGGTGGTAAAGCGAGGTTTCGTCCATTTCGAATTGTGCACCACTACTGACCTGTTTTACATGCCTCGAAATGCTCTTTCTGATAGGAGTGAAACGTGGAAGTTCGGGGTTTCGGAGCCTCAATTTCAGATTTTAAAAAAGTCATCCGTTGCAGGTGCACCGCCTGCTCGGCCCTGCGATGGAAGAGGCGATCGCTGACAATTTCGACCAGATCATTCACGCATTCCGGCATCGGCTGGCGGTGAGTCAATCAGTGCTTGGACAGGAGAGGATTAGTTGAAATTGGGATCCGGAGTCAGTAAATAGATCATCGACATCAGTATTCCAAAATGTAATTTCCAAGCGCCTTCCAACTACGAAGTCGCTGGTTTCATATTGGTTGTGAGAATCGGGGGGAAGATGCGATTTAGTGAAAATGGAGTCAATCACTGACTACGCAGAATCGAACTTGGTAATTTATAATCTAACCAGTCGGACTCGGCACCGCTTCGCGACGCCGATTCCTACTGGATACACCTCAAACTTGGGTAATTAAACCGGTGACGTCACAGGTGTGAGGGGAGGAGATATTGCACAATATTGCGCAATCGATGACGTCATAGGTGTAACAGACAAACAACGCGATTATTAAGGTAAATGATTTCTGGGCACATTGCAACGGCGAATTCGAGGGTTTCGTATTTTCAGCCGAACAAGATTAAATAACAAATTATTGTTTGAATTTAATCATTTCGGCGGTGACGATCATTCCGTATTCTCTATAGCTATACTATGCCCGTTTTCAGGAGGAGAACTGGTCGGGCGCCGTGCTGGAGTCGGAAGCTGCGCTGAATCGAATGATGGAAGAATACTCGGATCTGGATCTCCAGATAGGTACGGTATCTCACTATGGCGTTTTGGGAGAACGATTCCCACCGTAGAGGAAACCGGATTCAAAGAAATCTTTTTATAGTTGTTTTAGGCTTACAATTTGCAAGAAACTTCGTGTCATTGATGCCGCATCAATTTTATTTGATTTGAGTTTCTGAAGGTACTACGATCTAACGGGTTTCTTGGTCCGCAAAACTAAATATTCAGAATACTACTGCTCTTTTTTTCTGACAGTAGCCACCGTAGGGGATCCGGACGAAAAAAAATCGCTCGTTTCTAGTACTTAAATTTTTTGCTCTTATCATTTATGGCACTAAAGATTTGTTTGGATTTTTTTAAACAAGCGCAAGTCAGATTAGTTTCGCACCAATTTCATTTGATTAGAATTGGTGAATTGGCTGCAATCCACCGGGTTTCTCAGGACCGAAACTAAATAATCATCATGCTCGTTTTTTTGCCTTTTCTGATAATGAGTCCAGCGCGCACCATAACAATTCTTTTTTCGGGTTTTGTAACAAACTGAAGTCGCATTAGCAGCGCACCAACTCCATTTGATAAGAGCTTCTGAAAAGGCTCCGATTTCCTGGTTCCCCTGGTTAGCAGAACTAAATCACCAAAATACAGTGCTCTTTTTTGGCTAAAAGCAGCCACCTTAGGGAAATCCGGGAGGAAAGAAATTGTTTTTCCTGTACAAATTTTTGCTCTAATAGTGACTAAAGATGTTTTTATTTTTATTTTGAACATGAAATAGTCGGATAGTGCTTCTTGAAAGACTCCGATGGACCTGGAGTAGCCCATATAACTAAATTATCAAAATATATACTGCTTATACCTAAACTGAACCCACCGCTTTGTGCCTATCGCGTTTTCACGTGTAAGGCTGCAGGACTACCAGGCGTAAATAATCGATTAAATAAACCATTAAATGATACTATCCCCATTGTAGACTGGGCCCGTTCCGGGGCAACGACGATGCACATCAGCGAGCACGTCCTGGAGGCTGCCAAGATGGCACTGCGCCTCTGCACCGATCTTGCGCCGCTGAGGAGGTGAGGAGAGGGAGAAAAGGAGGGGGAGAGGGGAGGGGGTAGGGGGAGATGGAGAAGAGGAAGGGGATAGTCCCTGAAGCTGTGCCCAGCGTCCATGTGGGACGTTTCTCTCTCGGCAATCTTTTAGTGCTTGCTAGACAACGGTAGCAACAAAAAACAGCAGAAAGAGAAATCCGTGCGGAACTCGATAAGGAACTATAGAAGTGATTCATATTGGAATATTTCGTTAAACAGCGATCACAAGCACTAAACGCAGTAACTAGACGGTTCGCTCCGTGCGTCGCACCTCGCTACTCCATTTTGTTTATAATCTCGTTTCTCTTCCAGTTCTCCCCTCGCAGCGACGTGCGACCACGACGTCGAGCAGCTGTGGACCGAATTCCTCGCCATGTTCACAGGTGGGAGATCCGATTTATCCGTTCCGTTTCTGCCCCCTCGTTCCGCCCTGTGTCGTAAACCCCAGAAATATACTCTATGTTGCAGGAGTGGAAAACGAGCCGACGGCCCTGGCGTACTCGGCCAATTTCGTCCTCACTCAGGTATGCTGTGACTGTGTTTTTTTTATTTTTTTTAAAAATATTAGTTTGAACGGCCCAGTTTAGGTAGAGCAGTGGAATTTTTAATATATATTTTTGCGGCCCTAGAAACGAGGTGAATCGCAGTGATTTCAGAATCATTAATCAAGTGAAATTTGCGCCACGCTAATACCTCTTCTGCTTGTCCTGTAAAAATCTTTTCTATCATATTTGAGCAAAACTATTGTCCGAGTTGCATGGGTTGTCACGGTTAATACTGTGGATAGCGGATGACCTGTTCGGTATCAGTGCTTCCGTAAGGAATATAAATGTGTCCTTTGGTTACGTGCTTATTGTGTTACCAGAAGAAGGTCCTGAAAATTTTAGACCCAAATTCCTCATATTCGCGAGGGAGCGGCATTGTTGCATGAGTAGTCAAAAATTTACAACCCATGCAACTCGGACAATGGTATGAGAGAGGTGTAGCAGTGGTATTTTGAATATTTATTTTTTTGCTGTCCGAGAAACCCGGTGAATCGCAGTCAATTCAGATTCATTAATCAAAATAAATTGGTGCGAAATAATCGCCCTTCGGCTCATCATCTATAAATTCTTTATTGTCAAATTCGAGCAAAGCTAGTATTAGAGAAGAGTTTTCTTTTTTTCCAGAAGTGTGGAGTTAGTCTTCAAGACTCGCTTCGCTTCACCATCCATCTCCCCTCCTTGCAGGTCCTTCCCCTCTGCGAAGTTACTTATTATGAGCCCGGTGAGGAGATCCTGCCCCGCATGCTGCGGAGTCAATTTGCGGAGCTGGAAAAGTACGGTTACCCACTCCTCGATAGCATACTGAACTATTATTTCCCAGGTACTGTAAGCCATCTGGAATGGACGATGACGGTGCCGCGAGGGCGAGTGAAGAAGAGGAAGAGGAAGTGGCCACATGCTGAGAGGAGCCAAGATGCCCCAAGTACATGTTCGATGCTTGCTTGTATAGTATAATATGATATCAAAGATTAATTTATTTATGTTGCATACTATTTTTACAATTAGGAGATAATTTGTTTAAAATATTTACGCAGATTACGATACTTGTAAATGCCGAAACGAGAGCGATACATAAATTATATGCTGATATTTTTTTATCTTGAAAGCGAAGAAGAGCGATATACATGAAAAATGTTCCGAAAACAATAATCACACAATGCATCCGAGATAGCAACTTGTAATCGTGCAAAGAATACCCATACGATTCGAAAATCAATATCAGTAAATGTAACGATGGAAGTGTACAGTGAAGTAAGACATCATTGAAATTATCCGACGGAAGCCTGGATGTCGCGGAGTTCCGATGTCTTGTAGATCTTGTCGATGTCCTACAAAGCATCGTAGAATGATCGAATAGGTGAAGTTTTGACATGTCCCGACTATGTACCGAGCAGCCTTATCCGGAACTTTCTTTATACTATCCGCTTGGAACTCAATGGAATCCTCGCGCATGCTATTGTCGGGAACCCGGACAAGACCAATTATCTGATTGCTCGCGCTCATTGATCTCCACCCTACCCGTTCCATGTCCGGTGTGATTCGACTGGTCATGAAACGGGAGATCAAGAGCGCGCAGTCCGTCATTGGTCCTGGCATGAGTATTTGAAATACTCGGTGCCCGACAATAAACTGTTATTTTTACGTTCAAAAAACCACCCCCGCTCTTTCAACTGATCTGAATCTCCCCGCTACTCCTTTCAACTTACAGTAAGCTCGCTGATCCAAATCTTGGTGTTAGCGTGGCGTTTTCTCCTCTTTCCCGTTGGTAACTCGGCGGCGGGTCGCATCTTGTCGCCTGCCGCGGCGGCGAATTTGCGCTCGAGCTTAAAATATAAATTATTAAAATTTGAATTTGGCGGTAAAATCTGGCGCCAAATTCAAACCTGCTCGAAGGAGTTTTCCTTGTCCCAGCCGAGGAGGATGTCGATGTCGTGGGGATCGCGGACGTACCGAATTCGACGGCGGAGTGAGCGACGGCGACACGGGCGCTTGGACTGCAAGATAAATGCAGTAGTGAGCGAACGAAGCTCCGCCCACTTATCCCTAAGGTTTACCCAAGGAAAATGCTGCGTGTTCCCACGGTACCTTGTGAATGCGTCGCATTTTTGGTGCTCGACAATATAGTATTTTGTCAACCCGGCATAAATCACGCACTCTCTAATAGTATTTAGAATTATATTGACTTGTAGAAATCGTATAGACGCATCGGAGATGCCATTTTTTAGCACAGCTGTGTGGCGCCCTTAAAAGAGCGCCCTGCTATTAACCTTGGGTGCATCAGCGAGGGCAGATGGATTGACGAGTTCTTGTGTCTTCCTCCTCGCGGCGTATCGCTTGTTAACAGCGCCCGATCGATCCGATGACGCCTGCGAGCGGTCGTCCTCCTTGGCTTGCGCCTAAATAGAGTGTGCGTTCCGAGGACGACGTTTGGGAAACTCCACTATGACTTGGAGATCACTCTGCGGTGCACTCACATTATTTCAGAATAAGGCGACTTTTATTTCAACAAATTTTTTTCAAACGTTATGTGGGAGTGCAGACTAACACAGGGTGCCTTTTCCTAACGACCCCTTGGAAACGTCGTCAAATGTCGGAGCTTACATTTCTAATCTTCGTAGCAGCGGCTCCCTCTCCCTTGGGCACGGCGGCGACACCGGGTGGTCGGCCTTCTCGCAGGGCTGCGAGACGCTCCTTCTGCAATAGGCAGGCACTATTCGTTCTCTGAACATTAGCTCAAGAACTCCATCGATCGCTTCCAATTCGATATTGTCGAGCACCGAAAACGCGGAGTTTTCGGAACTGGAAAGATCTGATAAACCGCCGTTTTATTATCAGATCGGCTCTGAAAAGCAGCGCAAGGCGTATTCAGAGCCTTTTAGAACCAAGCTGGGAATATAACAGCGGTATAAGGGGAAAGCACTGCGTTTTGGCGCTCGACAATATCGTAAGTTTATCTATTTAGATTAGATATTGGATCTTTTCTCCCACCTTAGCGTCCTCCTTTGCATTTCTGATCTCGGCGATGCTCTTCTTCCTTTTCGTCGCCACCACGGCTGCCGCCGCGAACAGATCCATATTATTGTCGTTGACCTCGATCTTGGCCTCGGGCATCTTGATCGGTCCGGATTGCAGCGTCGCCGGCTTGGCGAAGGTCTTGCGCGGCTTGACGGCTGCCACGGCCGCCAGGTCGACCGCGGGCGGAGGAGGCGGCGCGGGAGCGGCCGCCGGCTTGGCCGCGGCAGGCACCGCGCCGGCCGCCTTGGCGGCCGCTGGCGCCGGAGACGGCACCGCGCCTGCCACCGGCGCGGCAACCGGGGCCGCTGGCGACTTCCCGCGATTGATCTTGCGTACAGTACGCTTGGGCTCAGGCTTGGGCGTCGGCTCGACGGGCTTCTCGGGGACCGGAGTTCGACTTCTTCTTCCCTTGTTGCGTTCCGCCTCTGCCTCGAGACGGGCGAGCTCCTTCTCCGCCGCTTCATCCCGCGCCTTCTTGAACCGCGACTTTTCTTCGTCAGCTTTGCTGTATAGATGGCGATATTTTGAGTACTGTTTATATGATATTTGGCAAAATGCCAAATGTATATTTAAAGGTTTAGAATACAATAAAACAAAAAAATCCTGACCTGAATACACCGCTCGTTTTGTCCATGACGCTCTTGTGCTTTTCCTCGAGTTCGCGCAGCTTTGCCTCCTCCGCCGTAGTGGTGATACCCTTGTTGAGGTCCTGTAAATTTAGGTGTTCTTATATTTTTGAAAATGTCTTATGGCGCCAAAAGGAAATAAGCTTGGGGGATTTGAAGAACAGTCGAGGAGGAGAAAAGGGAAGTGTGCGAAAGGATAGAGGGCTGGAGATGTCTAGCTACTCCTTTCAAGACTTACCGACGGCTTGGCAAAGTCAGCATCGAGATGCTAAATGTAGTTCAGTTTTGGGGTCATTTAGTTTCCAGCGCAAAACGACGTATTGCCAAGAACCAGAGAGGTGTATATTTTGAGTCCGCTCGCAACAAATTCCGCTTCGATTATCTCCAGAACTACAAGCTCTTGAAAGTTGCCGTTTTCTGGGATTTATCTGGGAAAATATTCAATGGAAGTGCCAAAGGGCAGCTCTTGAATCCTTTCGGTTGCGCATATATAGAAATCAACATTCGCTAACCGCAGTAAGTGTTTAAACACCTCTCTGGTTCTTGGCAATAGTGAGAATAAGATCACAGCGTTTTCAGATTTCCTAGAATTGACTCTGATTGTGAGCATTATAATCCTTTCTTGACTCTACTGTGCTTACAAGGAATAAGAAAAGGGATTACCTTGAACTGGCTCTGAAGACTGGTATTTCCGGTCTTCATCTTGTCGCGCAGTTCGGCGACTTGGCGATCGAATTCATCGTTGATGACGGGCTTGACGATTTCATACTTCTTCCGCGGTCGCTCTTCGTCTTTGGGCGTTAGACGGGAGGAGCGCTTGTACCTGCAAATTATTTTAATGAAATCCGAGATTCTGAAAGATACTGTATTTACTGCTTTCAAATGAAACTATTGTTATTTTTCTAAAACAAAAGCTATATTTTCTAGTGTATTCTCAGAGTTACGGAGTTTAGCGGACGTATGCTCAAGCTAAAGACATTAGCGTATTATGTACTGACATGACTTCCGGATGTTTCACCGGTTCGACTTCCGTCTTGAATCGGTCTGCCAGCGAGGATACGGTGCCGAAGCGACGCGCCTTGGCTGCGGCAGCTTCCTGAAGATTGATCTTTGGAGTTTGAACTATGCACTTTGATCTTTGATCTCTGATCTCCCCACCTTATCCGCAGCTTCCTTCTTCTTCGCATCCTCACTCGACATATTGAGTGCGGACTTGCGGATGGCTGACTTGTCCTCGGGATCCTGAAAGATTGTGGTGTGGTAAACGTCGCCGTATGGTATCTTCGGTCGTGGTGTAAATAGTAAACGTCGCCCTACGTTAATTGTTTTGTGAATTAGGATGGAATTTCTATTCTGCGGACTCCACACACGTGTGCGCGACGTCTACGTTTTACTTTTATTATTCGGCACACTTATATCTTACTGGCTTCTTGACGGGCTCCGCTGTTTTTGGAGCTTCGACCTTTGCTGGGGCCACAGCCTTCGGAGGCTCGACCTTCGCTGGAGCCACTGCTGGTTTCGTCGTGGCCGGAGCGGCAGCAGCAGCAGCAACTTTGGCGGGGACCTTAGCTGGCTCCACCTTGACGGGCTCGGGGGGCTTGGGCTTTCTGCAAAGATCAAAGATCAAATATCGATTTGTTTAAAATTCGATATTTATTTATTATTTTTGTTTCATTCGTATAAAAGCTAAAGCATAATAATAAATAATACTTACTCTCCAATCTTGGTTTCGACCTGAGTGACGGCGGCTTTTTCCAGCTTGGCCGGTTGGATGACAGACTTTTTGGCAAAGTCCGTAGCCGACTTTTTGTCGGGCGCAAATCGCGACGCCTCCTCGGCCTTGAGCTTTTCCTCTTGCGACTTTACGAACGTAGGAACGACCGAGATCGAACGGTCGGTCTGGAAACGAAGCAAATTATTCTTTACTTTATTACATTGCCCGTTTCATTTTCGCGGGGGATGCCATGCTATTCTTCAACAGCCTTATCCCCCTTCTTTTCCCACCTTTCCACCTCGTCCTCCTTCCCTTCCTCCTGCCCATTCTCCTCTTCTTCACCCTCTTCCCCCCTCCTCCTTCTCCGTCTCTCCCTTCCCTTCCTC
>JACMIG010000024.1:36709-67021 GCA_014805385.1 Levipalatum texanum
TCCTCTGGACTTTGCACCCTTCCCGCTATCCTCCTTTCCCTCTCCTCGTCTTCTGTATGTCTGTACACACGAGCGGTTCAGTGAAGTGTACATCCTTTTTGGCCATCCTCTTCACCCTTCTCCTCGTCTTTTCAAGGTCATAAGTTGGTAAGATCAAAAGATCAAATATCGATCAACCCCCCTCCCTCACCCTGGACGGCGTCTCTCCCCTCGTAGGAGTAGTGCGATCGAAACGTGACACGGAGCGGTAGTCACGATCCCGGCGGGCTGTCGAACGGGTTGTTTCGTCCGAGGAGAACCTGACTTTGATCTTTGATCTTTGATCTCTGGGCTTTGAGTCTTGATTTTTGGTCTATTGACTATTTCTCTTTTCAACAGATGCAGTCGCCGCATACTAAACTCAGGACTTTGATTCTTGATCTTTGATTGATTGGTTAGTTTCCTTTTAGTAATACTACTGTAAGAGCGGAAACAACACTGTTTTGACCACAATGAGGCTTTTGATATTCGACCACTTTTGTAGTTTGGCTTTTGATCTTTGATCATTGTTCTCTTCCTCACCCGGGAGTCTTCGATCGATATTCGAAGCGCGTCCGTGGACTTGAATACGAGCCCGAATCATAAGAAGTCGATGTTGTTGAATAAGTCGAGGCTGGCGAGGTGTAGGCGGGGCGGGAGGGGGTATAGGAGCTGGAATGATTTTTGATCTTTGGTTTTTCCTGGGTATATCCATTTATGTATTTGACTGAATTGTAATGAAATCGTTGAGGCTAAAAGAGGGAGAATCTAGCAGTATGAACGGATTTTTTTATGTTTGATCGTTAATCTTTGTTAACAGAAAAATACGTGGCAGGATCAGGCAACACGATTTGGCCATAAATGTGTTTTCATGATCTCTGATCCCTGACCTCGTTCCCCCATAGCCTCCTGTTCCTCCTGCACTGGCTCTGCTCGAGTATCCCGTGCCACCGTAATCTCTAGTCGTCGACCCGTAGTCCCTCGTAGAACTAGTCCCACCGTAGTCTCTTGAGGTCGAGAAAGTTCGAGAGGGCGTGTCTCGCGTTACTGCAAAGTTACGGTATTTAGTGGTGAAGCATGATAAACGCAGTAACTATCAACATGAGAAGACGCAGTAAATACAGAATTTGCGGTGCACCCAGAAAGTACAGGAAGCCAGTAAATAGCAATTCGCTAAAGGCAGTAAGTACCAGAAGCCCTCGAATATGAATTGGTCGTCGGATTGGCTCCGTAGCTCCTGCTCATGATGCCTGTGTTGGAGGGATAAGGAGGAGGGCGATGGCTCGTGGCCGATGACGTCATCAGCGAGGAGGAGGAGAGACGGTCTGTGCTACCGCCGAATCTATAAAGGAGGAAATGAGCAATCGATACTTGTAATATTTTCAAATTTCGAACCTCTAGTTTTTCACATCTAAAATGCACACAGAGGGAAAGCAATCAGAAATAAAAAAAAACTTGGGGAAGGGATTCTTGGCTACCGTGCATTTTCAACACTTTTCTAGGACCATACCTCGCTGCGAAGCGTGTGAGCCCGCTGAAACATTATTTCGGAGAGCTAATAAACGCAGTAACGTGTCAGTTGACTCAGCGCTACTGTATTTATCCGGACTACCTGGTGGTATAGGGACGGGCAGGCGCGTAGTCATGGTGCATTGAGGATGACAGCGTTGCCGTGCCGCCATCTGTAATTTATAGTACCGCGAGTAACGCAATAGTTCCTCCCTTGTTCTACACTAAACACAGTAAGTATATTTTGCAACTTTCGATTTCCATCGGTTTTTTTACGAATAAACTGGTACCCGGCAATAATTATAACCTTACCTGCGAACAGATTCATCGTTTAGGTGACTGGAATTAGAAATAGAAGGACCTCTAGTAGGCCAATCACTTAAAGGGTCTTCTAGGTGCTAGGAATTAGCGAACAGAAAGGTTGATTGGACCGCCCGATCGCTGGCCACTTAGCAATATGAGGGCCAATTGGCTATATCACGAGACAGAGGGGGGATGTAAGGGAAGTGGTACCAGCTACTCATCCCAGTAAGCAACAGCTGGCTTACAAAGCCTGGGGCCACGAGGTTTGGGGGGCACGAGGCAGGGCTCCAAGGGGGCCAGAAGAAGGGAGACAGGGCGATTTATCCTAGCCCATCTTCTCCTACTCTACTCCTCCTCTGCCGGAAGAAGCAAAAACACCCGTGTCAGGTTTCATAGGGACTCTCGCTAAGAGTATCTAGGACAGGCGACGTCATGGATCAAGGCGTGGGTCGAAGTTTGCAGGTAACATATGTTGTTTGGGGCGGTAAAAGAACTTCAAAAGGATTTCAAAAAACGGAAGAAAACATCACTGTATTTTACCTCTAAAATACTGCGGCCCACACGAGTTGCTCTTTCTATATATTGGAAACGCTATCGCGCTGTCAGGGAGTGCCTCAAGCCTTGGTTTCAATCAATAACAGTAACCATTCAAGATGCTCAAACATACTCCTTCCGTAACCACTTCAATAATCTCGCAATTACTTGTATTAGCATTCCGTTTTTTGTCGAACATTTTTACTGGCTCCCTGGTAGTGTGTCCAAAGCTAGACTCACTCCGTCCATATCCACTGGAGTAGTCCCTTGATGCCGTCGTCCCTCCCCCGTAGTTGGGTCTCGAGTACGTCGAAGCGGCCGATGAAGAGTAGGGATCGTACGAGGAGGCACGCATGAAGCGGGAGGGCGCAGTAGAGGAGGAGGAGGAGGACGAGGACTGTAAAGATGTATTGTCGAAAGATAATTCGTGTCTAAATTCCGCAGATTCTTTTGACGAGGGAAAAATCGATACCATGAATATGATGATATTGTCGGGCACCCGAACCGTTCTAATTCCCACGCCTGGTGGATGACAATGACGGAGGGTGCGAGCTCTTGATCTACCCCTTTCAAGTTGGCTTTCACGTGTGGGATCACGCCGATTATAAAAGAGGACTTGAAGAGGTAGATAAATACGCAGTCCGTCATTGGTATTATCCGGACGCGGGAATTCGAGCGCTTCGGGTGCCCAATAATAGCAAAAAGGCAATAGGATATTTCAGACTTCGTTTCTCCTTCTTTTTCATAAGCTTTGTGTACGGCATATCATCAGGATCGATTTCTTCTGTTCATGTTTCTGACCTAAGGATCCCCTAAGTGTTCGGGCACGTGGACGAATTTCCATCACCCCATCTCGCAATCAGGAGCAGAACCCCCCTCGAGAGCGGGGGTGTAAGACAAGAGAGTGTTCGAGGCGAGGAGACGGAGAGATGGAGAGGAAGACAAGACAGAGGGAAGAAGGAAGGAGAGAAAGAGAGAGGGGAAGAGGAGAGATGGTGGAGAAAGAGAGAAGAAGAGAGAGGGCCTATCCCGAGGAGTCCCCAGAGAAAGAAAGAAAAACATTCGGGAACGGCCCGGGGATCAGTCTTGGAGAGGAGAGAGAAGGAAGAGGAGGAGAGAGCAGAGGGAAAGAGGGCTGTCGATTTCTCAAGAGCAGGAGGAGGTGGTGGGCGGAGGGGAGAGGAGGAGGAGGATGAGGGAGAAGAGGGGAAATGAGTCAGATCATGAGGCATAATACAAAATCCACGGGAGGTGGGCTAGTAGAGGATTCAATATGTATAAATTATTGTGCCACACCGCAGAACTTCTAAAAACATGTGCTTGCTAGCAGACAGTTATGTTTGCATCTTTTAGGAGAAATGGAATCCGCGATTGCAATTTTGCACGCAATCTTGTCGTGGATTCCAAGCGAGGAATATAAAAATCATGCATAGATGCCGTTTTATTGCTGAGAATTGGGAGGAGGAAGCTTCGCACGAGAAACTGTAAATTAGAAGTTCTCGGGTGCGGCACAATAATTGTAATGTCCGTGAACTAAATAGGTGGGGCTTTACGATTGCGCTACAGTAAAATATTCCGCTACGATCAAATCTGCGTCAATCTCTGTCAAGTTGAACATGAACAAACAGGCCCACATCTTTGGCTGGAAAAGCATGAAATAGGAATGAAAGTCATTCGATAAGACAAAAAGGCAGTAATGAGGTACAAATAGGGGCTCTCGCTCCTCACTACTGCAATTATTACTTAGGATAACCAGAGAATATCTGGCATTGATGCCACACTCAGGGGGCTGGAGCTAAGGGAGTTGAGGGTGCGTGTCCTCAAGTGTAAAGGGCCTCTCTATGCATTCGATAGACACTCCAGCTGGGTGGAGGAGGAGGACTGAGAGGCTGAGAGAGAGAGACATTACCCAATGATTTACGGCCCGTCCAGAGCTATTAGGAAATCACAAACAAGATTTTTGACAAAGTGCCAAACTTGTTTGGCAAGGTGCCAAAATTTACGTTTGCTCCGAAGTTCGGCCGGGAGTAGGAGGAGGAAGAGGTGTACGAGGATGAAGGTGACTCCTGTCGCCCGACGGACCCCGCGCGGTAGCGATTGTACATGACTGCGAGGTCCTGAAATGCTGGAGGGACTTTCAGGCAGAATTCCAGAAGTTTCCGAGTTCGATCGCGGAAAAACTTATAATTTTGCAGCTGCACAAAGAATCCGTTCTCATGAATATGATCATTGCCTGCTGCCAAAATACGCCGTTTGCGCCGCGGTGGGAAAAGGGGCATTGAGCTACTCCTTGTTCGCGTGCCGTATTCCAACTGCGGAGCGTTGATTTAGCAGGGAACACATCTATCGGCTCCGCCTAGGCGAAACCTTTCCAAAATTTTGGGCGTAGCCACTTTTTTCAAAGGGCTCGTCAGATGCGCTCACCTCAAACTTGGACTTTGAAGTCAACCAAGGCGACTCGGTCAGAACACCTCTCGACGCGCTGCGACACAAACGCGCCGGGTTGGGAAAGTGAGGAGGAGGAAGCCAAATTCTCGCGACTTCACCAACCCGGCGCGTTTGTGTCGCAGCGCATCCTGAGGTATCGGGAGAGAATCGGCTTGGTTGACTTTAAAGTCCAGATTTGAGGTGACTAGATTTGACAGCCCTTTGCAAAAAGTGGCTAATACCAAAAATTTTGGAAAGGTTTCGCCTAGGCGGAGCCGATATGATAATCTCAGTCTTTCATCGCGACAATTATTGTCGTCGGAATAAACGTTCGGGACAATAAGCTCATCTCCCTGCGATCTATTTCCACTGTTCTCTCGTTTCTCTAACCGCTGGACAACATGCTAAAGATCATAAAGAGGTTTTAACAGTGGAGAGAGATCGCAGGGCGATGAGCGTACAGTCCGGAACGTTTATTCCGCCGACAATGCCAAGGAATCTGCCCAAAATAGTTTCTCTATATTTCCTGCGGCATTATTATGTGGCTGACGAAATACCGTTCGCAGTACTACAAAACAATACATGGAAGCAAAACTTGTTTAGTGAGCAGATAGGAGTCTGAAAAATCGGATTTCGCATAAAGCCAATAGTTAGTTTTTTTCCGTTCTTCGAGAACAAACAGGAATTAGCAGTGGAGGTAAGGTCGGGGCATGCTTCGGTGTATCATCTGGCACGAGTAATCAAGATGAAATGACGAGCAATACGGAGAGAGGGCAGGCCAAATGTTTCTTCAGATGAAGCAGGAGGGGGAGGGGAAATAGAAGACGGATACTACGCAATAACTACTCCTCTAACTGACTCTCTCTCTCTCTCTCTCTCTCTCTCTCTCTCTAACTCTCTGTTCGGCTCCCGACCAACGACATGGCCAGCTGTTCGCTGTTGTCATGGAAAACGATGCTCGAAAGACCAGCAATAATCAGCCACTCCACCACTACCAACCTGCACAGAGCAAAAACAATAGTATTTGTTTGGTCCGGGATGCAAAGAAATAGCAAGAAAAATTGTAATACTCCAAAATTGAGCTGTTTTTCATTACTGTAGCGAAGATGCATACTCGTTCGTTCGCAACTGTCGGGAACCTGGAGCGTTCTAAATAATTTCCCCGCCCAGTACTTATGAGCGAGGATTTGCCTCTACTAACGCTGTTTTATGATTGCTTCAATAACGCGTATCATGAAGTGGTGCGGTAGATCAAAAGCGCGCGCAGTCCGTCATTGGTGTTGTGGACGTGGGAATTTTGACGTTTCGGGTTCTCTACAATAAACACACATGTCCGAACTGAGAAATCATCGAGCACAAGGAGATCCTGCGACAATACTTATGAAACAGAGAAATTGTAGATCGGTAGTATAAAAACTGTTTTACATTTTCCAGTCCGAACTTTCTGAGAATAGCAACCTATCTCTTTTTTGCTCTCCGAAACATCTAAAGTCGACGAAATTTTCGCGTAGGAGTAAGCGAACTCATTACGTCCGTACTAGGAAGTTAGAAAATATTGAGAGTTTGCGACGAAAGCATCGAGCGAGTGAAGAAAGAGAGCCACGAGGCATCGGGAGTGTCCTTTTACCCGAGAGGCTATCGGCCGAGGAGGAGGAGGAGGAGAGGGAGAGGAGAGGAGAAGGAGGGGAGGAAGAGGAGGGGAGGAGAGGGAGGCGGAGGAGGAGGAGGAGGAGGAGGGAAAGGATGAGAAATGTAACAGTTGCTATGAGCCGGGGCGACAGCGATTAGATCGCCAACTGCTGATGGAGGCAGATCAATCCCCACACCCCTTTCGAGAAAGAGGAAGCGGTTGAGACTTCTTGGCATTTTGCCAAGGTGCATTCAAGGTTCACGAGAGTCATCGTCGAGCACCACGAGAACTTCTCCTATTGCTGAGCTCCGACTACCGATGATGGATTGCGCTAGCTTTAGATCTACCGCCTTGGTAGAACAAGCGTGCTAGAAGCGGTAGATCAAGAGCGGGTCCAGGTCGGAATTCGTATATTTGGTGCTCGACAATGTGATCCAAAGCCGTTTGATCGTTCACACGTTTGACAAAGCGTCGGATCTTGCTAAAATTTCTCAACATTTATCCCCTTTAAATTCAAGGTTTTAATGTTCAATTAATCGAAAAGTTTATCTGAACACCGAAATGTACTCGTGAAATGAGGGCTAATGAGATCTATTCGATACGTTAGAACGACAACGAAAATGGCAGGCCAACAAACTTGAAATGTCTGAATTGGGATGGTTTGGCAAAGTGCCAGTAAGGGAGGGCGATCGATTCTTCAGACCGGAAACAGCTCGTCTTGCATGACGACTTCGAGGATCACCGGACTGAATATATAAATATAGATAGGTAATCGATAACTTCTGGAATAAATCAATTAATCGATCAATATAACAAAAACAACAATATGATCACCTCTCCTCCATCTCGATAACGGGCACGATTCCCTCGCCGGGTGAAGCACCCTTGTGGAAGCGTGTCTTGTGTGTCTACAAGGAAGGTTACGGTAGATTTGAACACAAGATGGGTTACGGTAAGTTCGAGCGCAAAGTAAGTTACGGTAAAAAAATTAGCACAAATTTGGATACGGTAGATTTGGGCAGAAGCCCGATTACGGTAAGTTTGAGAAGACAGGGTACGGTAGATTTGAGCACAACGTAGGTTACGATAGATTTGAACACAGCAAGATTACGGTAAGTTCGAGCAGTTTGGGTTACGGTAAGTTTGTGCGGTACCTTCATCGATCCCATCTGCGTGAACTTGACGCCGCAGACGTCGCAGTAATAGCGCTTGTTGCCTGAAATTGAAATATATTTACTCTGGAGTAATGCTTATGACAATTGTCGTGATCATATTAGCCTGGAGAAACATTCTCGTGACAATATTAAATTTGAGTAACGCTCATGGTAATTCTCATATAATGTCAGCCTGGAGTAATCATAATAAAAGAGACCGTACCCGTGTGCTTGTCACAGTGCAGGTTCTAGACGGTTTCTAATGCTAATATTACTCTGGAGTAACGCTCATAGTAATCCTCCACCTCAAAATTAGCCTGGAGTAATGTTCATAGTAATTTCTTATCGTGGCAATATTACTCTGGACGCTCGTAAAAACCCTGATTGTAATTACCGTGCCCGTGTGGTTGCCACAGTCCAAGGTAATGCTAATATTACTCTGGAGTAATGCCATCACAAATCGCTCTGGAGTAACCCTCGCGATAATTCTGGTGATAGTTTTAGCCTGGAGTAATCCAAATAAAAAGACTACCGTACCCGTGTGCTTGTCACAGTGCAGGTCCAACGTTGTCTTGTGGGCGAATCGCTCCCCGCACTCGGTGCATTCGTACGGGCGCTCTCCCGTGTGAAGGCGCATGTGGACCTGAGAGAGTCATTTAGCGTTCCGATTAATACACCCTATTCCGCCCCGTATGATATCCGGAGAAGGCCGATATTGGGCAAAATAGTAGATCATTTAGTGTTCCGTTCAATACGATATTCGTGGAAGAAAATAAATACAAGATTATCAAATTTAGTATTATTATTTCAATATTTTTTTATAAATTGAAATAAAAAATAATATTCTTAAAAATATAACCCACCTGCAGGTGGTCCTTCCGCTTGAAGTCGCGCGAGCACACTTCGCACACGAATTCCTTGACTTCGTCATGGCGCCGCATGTGCCTCTACAATTAACGAGTACGGATGATACCGGCGGATTCCGGACTGCATCACTAATCACAGTAATATGAAATCCCTCCCCACAGTGAATCGATCTAAAGGATGAGTAGGAGCAAAATCTTTCAGTACATTATGGAAATCCAGGCCAAAGTGCAAGAAAAGTGCATTTGGCCTCGGGTTGCTGCTACTTCTTCTTTAAATAGTGCTGGCGGAAGCTTCGAGAAATCGATTACGGAAATTGGCAAGCATCGATCGAAAGTGCACAGATCCAGCAAGAAAATCCAGACGAACCTATTGATCGGTCTAGTGTGGAACTTTCCGAGGCCAATTTCGAATAATAGTGAATGCCTCTATCTCGACTGCTCAATACCACCGAATCCAGGCCCTAATTCAGAGTAACAAATCCCCCGAGAACGAACCTTCAAGGTGTCGCTGCGGATGCAGACACCGCATACTTCGCACGAAACGAGAGCTTTGCGAGTGATCTATAAAATAGGTATTATTGGCTTCGGAAAACAAATAATTAATCTCTATTTTGGTCCCAATTTGGCAGTAGTTTTTCTGCGATATAAGAATTAGGAAAATTAGGGAAATACTGTATACCTGACAAAAGTAAAGGTAATAAGGTACCTGACGCTTCGGCCTCTTGGCCTCGTCCTTGTCGTCGAGGGCGGTGAAGTCGTCTTCGATCAGCATTCCTTCCTCCGATGGATAGACTATGAAGTCTGCCTTTTAGACGTCCTTTTATAGCGTGGCGTAGACAGACATCGCCCTCTGGCGATGCAAATCAATGCATTGCCGCTGTCTGGTTATTGATCATGCTAATATATTGACGTGCCCATTATTTGATGCATGGTCGAGATGCAAATCAATAGTGCTAAAGATCATAAAGAGGTTATTGGCCGAGTTGCACGGGTTTTCAATTTTTGATTACGCACGCAGCAATTCCGCCCCCTATTACTCCCCGAACATGCGGATTTTGGGTCTAAATTTTTCAGGACCTTCTTCTGGTACCATAATAAGCACGTAAGCAAATCACTATCCCGCGTTAGTCTGAATTTTCCCAGCAATTTTACGGACCCGAATATTCCTGCTATGTACTTCTTCTTCGAACGAGGAATAAGACACAAAATTTACACCCGGGTGTGCCCCGGCTGTGCCATGCTTATGCCCTCATGCCATAATCTGTACATAAATTGAGCTGGGAACCATCAAAGTTCACATCGGGGGGATGGGATGACGTACACTGCAGGATACACAGCTCATAGGTCTCAGGGGGGGTCGAATCTTTCTTGTCAATTCTCTGAACAATGAGTGGGCGGGGGCAATGACAATCTCCACTCCATATAAGGAGAGGAGAGCATCTGGACCGAGATCGACAGCTCAACCATGATCCGGGCAATTGTCATCCTTTTTCTCCTTCCCGAGGCGCTGATGGCGGGTATGAATTTGTTTTCTGACATCTATTCACATGTAGTGGGTGGAAGGGGGAAGACCATTTTTTGCGCAAGCTAATGTGATGTATAGATACTTAACCCAAACCACTACGGCGACCTAAGCGACGGTGCATTTGCCCAAACGTCGACGTATTCAAATGATGGAGTACCATACGTGGACATTCGTGGTAGTATGGCACATGACCCCGATTTAGATTTCATCGTTCCAACAAGATCCTTCCATTCATTCTTTAGAGTGTATGCAGTAATGTGCCTTGAAGCTTGCCGCCTGCCTGGCTACAAGGAAGGCTTCGATGGGCGCTGCTTCCGATTCGTTGAACTGTGTCGCAATGCGACTGCTGAATGCTTCGAGCGCAATCTGAGGACCTGCGCCGAAGAGGGAACCAGCGCGCCAACTATACATTCTCTCCAGGTATATTGTCTCGGGTCCCAACCATTTGTTTCGAGTTCCGCGGGGGGTTTAAAACCGCTAATTTCTTCTACTCTTACAATTACGTATCCTGGGATACATGACCAAATTCCTTCTGTATCTTTGGAATGAAAAGGAATGTGAAACTGTAAAATTTTGCATGCTATTAGGAATGAGTTCCGTTAGACTTTGTTTTGACGTGTGGAAGAAGCTGGCCAAAAATTCCTTATAGACGCTGAGACATACATAGGAGACGAAATTTTTGCCACCCGATCGATGAGCTAGACTTGCATTGGCGCGAATCAATAGACGATGAAACGTTGACAACACCAAATCAAGTGAACAATGCACAATTTAGGAGGAACGTCAACTTATCCGGTACATCAACCCAACGGCCGACATTGGCCTCATAATCATTGGATTGGGCTGCGATCTTAACCATGAGTTGGTTTAAATTCTCAGGGTTTTATATTATTGCCATTAGATACGTCTGGCGCGATGGAACTCCGTTTGACTACTCTAACTTCAAAGGCACGTTTTTAGTTTTTTTAGCTTATTTTTTTAAAAAGAAATAGAGGCTAGAAATAATTAATCTTTCAATAATAATGCATGCCATTTCAGGCAAGTTTGGGGGTTATTCCGTATTGAAGTTGTGGAAGGCGGCAAATTAGTTTTTCAGATGATTTCAATTTTCCGCACAAGTGCACTGGAACGGCTGACTACTTCGCGTTCGCTCGAAGTACAGAGTTCTGGTATAAGGGAGCCTGGATCAATCCCGCCTACAGCTACTGCGAAGAACGGCAGACAACTCCAGTAAATTGTAAGCTCAATTTACCACGGTTCTGACAATGTCAAATCTGACCCACGGAAGTTAAAAGTCTGACCCACCGAACTCGGTTACGGTAGAAGTTTTCTCGAGACCCGAAGTCGTTTGGTCAAGGTCCCAGGTCTTGGGGACCCTTCTATGCACATGTCGTCACGGACGCACTGACAGAAAAACACGCTCTTTATGTAGTTGTAGATTTCTGAGCCTCCACTTTCCAAAAAATCGAAACTCCTTTGAAAGGGTTTCGAATGCATTCGCATAGCCGCATATTTTAACAGTATTATTTACCACTTTAAAATTAAAAAAAAACAATTCAGCCTGCGGCTCCTACAACTTGGCTTCCGGCGGCGGGGCCGTCGACGATTTCTGCTACAAAACTTTCAACAACTCATTAACCTGGCGTGAGGCCCAGGAGGTCTGCTCAGTCGAAGGAGGCAACATTGCCATTATTCACGATAAGAAGGTATCTCTAACAATAAGGTTTCGCGAATAAACTTATTGCGAAAGGCTCCATATTACAAAATTGTTGAGTAGGATGAAACACATTTGCAATAGGGGGAAATGGGGACAAATGCACTTTGGCCTGCGTCTGGTCTGGATTTCCATAATGATCGTAATCAGAAAAGTTCCTCCTAACCCTTCTTTAAGCTGTAATTTATAATGGTCTGGTGCTGCGAAAGATCAGTACACTTTTCAGATGAATGACTATCTCCGTCGCATGGCGATTGGACAACAATTCAGTCAGGGCATATTTATAGGACTGCAAGTAAGAGCTAGTTACTATATTGAATATCTAGATCTCCAAAACATATGCCGACAAAAAGAGAGAAAATCAGGAAGAAATGTTTTTATTGCTTCGGGAAATGTCGGTTCTTGGTATCTTCTTTCCTACAAATAGGTAATGACGTTATTACGTTCAGGCCGATTCCAATGGTCGATTCTCCTGGGTTGACGGCTCCTACATGGGATACGACAATTTCCAACCTGGTTTGTGCACACATCCAAATTTTGGACGCGGATAATATTTCTGTCCTGTCGTGTTATCGATGTGTACAACGCAAATGAATACTTTCGTATTTAGATTTTTAAAAAAAAATTGAACGGTTGGGATTGTCGAAAAATGTATGACTAGGGAGGTGGTGGACGGGTAATCAACTCAATCTCTAGGCTATCCCGACGCGTCATTCGGTCGCTGTACCATCATGTCGACTGCCGTCTCGGGAGGGACATGGGTCAACGTCGACTGCGACAAAATCCGGGCCCCATTTATCTGCACTAAACCAGGTGAATAAATTAATTGTCCCTGTTTCTCTAGGAGGGATCAATTCACATGTCTTATAATCGCTTATCTTTGCAGTCTAACAGGCTCGGAGCCATCCCACCGCGTCTTCCACTCCTCGTCGCAGTCCATGTATCTGCACTTCGCGCTCGCAAGTCCTTCACGCCATCTTCAGGACTGTTATACTCCCATACTGATGACGTTGATAAAGTCCTATCAACGGAAACCTACGGTTTACATAGCGACAGCTCTCATATTTTTAAAGTGATCGGAGCGGAGCTGAAGTTATTCATGCTATTTGGTCATGAATTCAAACCGATGAGCTGTTCAGCTTATATAAGAAGAAAAAACATTCAGCTTGTTGTTAAGAACACGAAGATATACGAGGCTGAATCTCCGCTCACACATTTGTGAAATTGAATCAGTTTGCAGACAAATCTCTAGTCTGGCAGGCTAATCTTTGAATTACACCCACGAAAGTGGTCGCAGGGAAATGGCGTCGTGCTCTCTCGAGCCTCATTGATGCACATTTGCTCTTATCAGCCTCGTAATCGATGTTGCACAGGGAGGGAATTAAGCGACACCGGAAGAAGGGCTCATATGAAGTGATTCCTGCTCACCAAACGCCTATGCTGATGGGTTCTCGTGGAAGTTTAACCATGATTCTGTTGGCTACTGCTCTTCTTCTTCCCGTGATGCTGACTGCAGGTTTGGATGTTCCTTTTTTAACGTTACAAGAGGGTTCGACCTCTCATGTGAGTCCGTTATGAGCACCGAGCCACTTCATTGGCTCTAACATTAAAATATGTGAAAGAATAGACCTTTTGAACAATACAAAGAACGGCCTTCGGGACTACACAAAATAAATGGCGTTATCTATCTGGATGCGATAGAGCCATCTCATTGTCAGCATGTCGCCTGCCTGGGTACACGGAAGGGTTCGATGGCCGCTGCTTCCGCTACCTGGAGCTGTGTCGCAACGCGAGCGCTGCCTGCTTTGAGCGAAATCTCAAGACATGTGCTTCCGAAGGAGCCACCGCTCCCACTATACATTCTTCCGAGGTAATTAGCCGATGTAAGCGACTAAGAAGCCTCAAAAGATCTATGCGACAATGTTCGGTCTCCAAAAACAGGATTGGAATTCAGGAGGAATGGAAACTCATGCAGTTCATCAATCCATCAGTCGACATTGGTCTCGTCATCATCGGACTGACATGCAATCCGAATAGAAAGTATGATAGGTTACTATTGTGAAGAACCCACGGGGTGGCAATATTTTTCCGATCTTTCTGCGCTTAGCGCCCGTTTGATCTACCAGATGCTCGCGGCGAGATATGTACGCTGGAGCAGGCTCGGCCCACCCACGTTCCAACCACATAATGCAAAGTACACATTACAGTAGTAATATTGCTCAATACGAATGAGTTTCGGAAAATAATATTGCCACTCCGTGGGTCCTGCACAATATGCAGTTCCAGCTTCCTCTAGTATTCATAAATCTTCAGAGTTCCAGTTCGACTGTCAATGTATTTCTAAAATGTATCTCTCTGGTCATTGTTGTATTTTTCTGTGGCGAGAGCTAATCAAGCTGCAGAACAGCACAAAGATATGTTCTAGGATCACATGGCTCGATGGAACGCCCATGAATTATTCCAACTTTGGACGTACGTTTTAGAATAGTTTGAGACTACTTGTTGATATTCCCATTTCATAGCTTCTTACCCTCACGATTGCACTGGAACGAATGACTACTTCGTGTTCGCCCGAAACAGCGAACTGTGGTACAAGGGCGTTTGGATGAATCCCGCCTACAGCTACTGCGAGGAGCCAGTGGCACCTCCGCTTAGTGGTAAGCTCTTGTAGGGAACCAGGATCGTTCTAATTCCCACGCCCGGACAACACGACTGATGGACTGCACAAGCTTTTTATCTACCGCTTTGAGCCCCGTTTCATGACCCGTGTGATTCCGTGTGCCATGAAAAGGGGCTCAAAGGGGTAGACCAAAAGCGTGCGCGGTCTGTCAGCGGTATTCTCCGAGAGGGAATTAGAACGATCCGGTTTCTCTTAGAATGATCCGGTTTTAAAGCTTGTATTTTACCCTGATATTGTTAGGAAGCACCGAGGTATTTTTCTCCACTCGTTCCGTGCCTGGTGACCCATGAATCCACGTGATACTGAGTTGGTTGAATTTCAGAGCTTGAAAAACGTAGCTGTTCTGGAAACATCTATACTAATTGTAAGCTCAATTCAGCATGCGGCACCTACAATCTCGCCTCGGGTGGTGGCTCATTCGATGACTTCTGCTACAAGATTTACTCCAACAAATTGAGCTGGCGCGAGGCACAGGACATCTGCACTGCGGATGGAGGCAATATTGCCATTATTCATGATCAAAAGGTATGTCGTGCTTGCAAGAGGCCTGTTTGTCAATATGTCAAGATCTTCAGTACTTCATCTGCAGTAGATTTTTTTTGTTTTTTTTTGTTTTCGAAGCCTGATGATTTTGAAGACTGATAGAAGGGACATAAGTTGGAAATTAGGCACAGAGGACATGGGGATAAAGTTGAAGACTCTTGCAGATGAATGACTACCTGCGTCGCATGGCGATTGGGCAACAATTCAGTCACGGCATCTTGATCGGACTACGGGTATACTTTCTTCGTTTTATAAAAAAACATAATTCTTAAAGGCGAAGAAAACCATAATATTCAGTTCGATGACAACGCACGTTTATCATGGGCAGACGGCTCCTACATGGGATACGCCAACTTTCAGGATGGTATGTGACTTTTCAATGCTTGAGATACTTGACTACCTCGGTGTAGGTTCGGTGTCGCCTCCTTTACACCTCGACATTGATGCTTCTGAAAGAGTTTGGGGCACAGGCGACAGTGCAAAAGAGAAGCCGATGTGAATAGTTGGATGCAAATCAAATGTAGGCAATCCAAACATGGACTACGGTCGTTGCTCGATCATGTCGACTGCCGTCTCGACCGGAACGTGGGTTACCGTGGATTGTGATAGCCTCCGCGCCCCATTCATCTGCACCAAGATACGTAAGTCGATAATTCGTTGTTGAAGGAATTCCAATACGTCCGATTGCCCTATGCGAAACTTTTGTGTTTGCCTGTTCCAAACGATTCCACACACACGTTAATTATTTTCGATTATTATAAACGATTGTAAAGTTCCGAATGCTTAAATCACTCGCTAAAGCTACCAAAATGTTTTTCTAACTCATTTGTTGTGTGAATTACATGGGCATTCCATACCATGAAATGCATTCAGCGCTCTTCCCTTCCTTCAACGTGCCTTCGAAGTGCATCGATCCCGACTACAGCGACGGAGATCACGTGAGTTACTAAAACGCAACCGATCCTCTATGGCTCAGGACGAACTTGTTTGCAAGCTGAAGGGGGGTTATCTAATTGCAGTTGTACTCGCCGGGATTTCCGAGCTCCGCTCCCGTAGAGTGCGACTACTTTCTCAAAGCGCCGACGGGAATGATTGTGGAAGTGACAGTGGTCTACCTCGATGCCAGAGGCGGCGATTACGTACTACTTGAAGATCGAACAGTTGGAGGACCGCTGATTGCAAAGTGCGTTCTTTTACTTATTTGCGTCTTTCTTAAAGAAGGAGTAGGAGCAACATTCCGTGTCCGTAAAACAGCAGAGGCAATTGTGGCTAAAGCTCAGACACAACCTTGGCCAGTGTCTGCTTTTGAGCCACATTTGCCCCAACTGTTTTACGGACACGGAATGTTGCTCCTACTCCTTCCTCAAGGATGAGTTGGATGGGTTATTTTATTTGATGTCTCCTTTCTTCGACTAGAGGGACAAGATCTCTGATCTTAGTTTTTCAGTTTGACTGGCTCGACGCCCTCCCACCGCGTCTTCCACTCTTCATCGCAGTCCATGTGGGTGCACTGGCAGCCTACAGCGGGTTCTATCTCCCGAGGACTTCAAGCGGTGTTTCGAACTGTTCCACCTCTCAACTGATTGCGCCTATAAAGCCATGTTGAATTCAAAGAATGTTTATCATTACAAAGCATTGGCAGGTACGCGATAGGGTTCTTCAATCAATGCCTCCACGGATGTAGGGCTTTCTCCTCGAGTGTCATATTTTTTGCGATCCTTTTGCTTCTGATATCGATTGGTTTTTGCACACGGTTTTGCACAGAATCCTGCAGTTTACTGTATATATCCGAATGATACTTGGGAATGTCTTACGGATTGACCACGGGCTTCCAGTTCCCCGTTGTAGTTCAATGCGACAGCGACGAAGACTGCCATGAGGAAGGCAAGAACTTCAAACAATGAGCCTTTACTTTCCTATTGTACTTATGGCAGGCACAGTTGTTTGCTAGAATGGCCCATCCATTAATTATTCCATTCAATGTTACGAAACGAAACTAGCAATCCTAGTTGGATGAAGTCGCTTCCCGATTTCCGTAAGGGATGTATTCGTCGACGGCGCCATGTTGTGTCGACTTCAGGGGATGCATCAGCCAGATAAGAAGCATTTATCTCAACTCACATGTTAACCAATTCGACATCTCATGAGAAAAATCACAGATTGGTAAACCGTAAAAGGGCAATGAGAAAATCAAAAATCACTATATTATCATCTTTTTATCAAGTTATTAGAATACGGACAGAACAATTCATGCATTTACCGAAAACTTTCATTGTCCACTCTTCCCTTCGTTGAAAGCCGTTTCATACCTTACGATGGCTCTATTGTGCAGCGCCAGAGAACTTGTAAATCGCGTTCCACGAGTCGAAATTTCCGCCTCTCATATCTCGGCGCTAATAAGGAATCTCATTTCTGCCATACTTCGGCAGGAATCCACGTTCAAGTAGCGTGCCAAATTTCAGCTTCAGATTCCTTTTCTCCTCGAAGATACAAAGAGAGCTGTCTGCTAAACAGCACAAGTCTTTTACAAGTTCTCTGGCGCAGCCCAATACGCGCTCCTTCCTCTCTAAGAGTAAGGGTTCATCATCCTTCTGTCGCACCTCGCAAAAGGTTCATATTTGATGACTGAAAATCTCTGACGTACTTCTGGAATGGCACACGCTCCCCTAGATCATGGGACTAAGGAGTGGAATTGTTCTTATCAGCCCCGATAAATCGAAGGGATTGCCAATGCCGAAGGGTGTGGAAACTGCCAGCATAAAAGGGTCAACAGAGAAGATACATAGGCAGATTCAGCTCAGGAATGATCCGAGCCGCTGTCATCCTTCTTCTCCTTCCCGTGGCGCTGGAAGCGGGTAAGCTGAAATGATGAACTCCCCTCTATTGTCAAGAGCCCATGGAATTCTAACTTATCGATCGGGAGGCAAAATGTCAGCTTCCCATATCTCTGCGTCCTCAAAGAGATCGTTGCTCTAATTTTGCAGACTTAGGTTGGAATCCAGGTCCAACTAGCATGCAAAATTCCAGCTTCGTAGATCTTTTTGTTCTGGAGATACAGAAGGGGACTACGAGATAAACATAGTGTCGCGGAACGGGAAATTAGAATTGCTTGGGCACTTGACAATACCAGCTGGGCCCACATCATTGCCAAAAAACTTCACGCTGCCGTCGCTATGGCTCTTCGTTCCGCCCACAACTCGCGCGTGTCGTGCGCTACCGACTGCTCTCTGCAGATAGGGTTTGAAGCTTCGGCACAATCGCACCGGGTTGGGAAAACCATGGAAATTCAAGAATACCTGGACACCACGACCTCCGAGCGGGACGCCAGACGTTCTGATTCCCGATGCCATCGATGCGCCTGTAATTGGTATAAGAGGCGTAACTTAGCGGCCAAAAGGGATTTTGGTAGCGGGCGTGGGAAAGTGCATCTGCAGTGCACTTTACTTTTTTTGCAGCGCAGATTTTGCACTGTACCTCCCGCGCAATAGAAATCACGAAACAAACCACGCCCGCTAACAAAATCCCCAGAAAAACAAAAAAATTGTTTTGGCCGCTAAATTTCGATTTTTGCCTCTTATATTCGCCCCCCCCCCCTCTCCC
This sequence comes from Levipalatum texanum, assembly GCA_014805385.1. Taxonomy (NCBI): domain Eukaryota; kingdom Metazoa; phylum Nematoda; class Chromadorea; order Rhabditida; family Diplogasteridae; genus Levipalatum; species Levipalatum texanum. Next base: position 55,213 of record JACMIG010000024.1, read on the forward strand.
TCATGGGTGGTTCGGTATATATAAAGGTTACGGTATATTTAAAGGTTGCCGTACATTCATGACGAGGACGAGCTTGCGGAGATCAACACAGTCCTTGCGGAAATGTCGGCGGGAGGAGTCGCGAGGAGGTCGAGGCTTCTGAGCGGCGAGTGGGATTACGGTCGGGGAGGATGGCCACTATACCATTCTAAGGGGCGTGCGACTCCTGCTTGGCCTGAAACTCATGGGGAGACGATGGGAGGAGGCCGGCCAGTCGGGAAGGAAGGGAAAGGGGAAGATTGAGACAGGTCGATAGTGGATATCAATTGGAATACACCATTAATCGATGGTAATGTCTGAGTCTGCATCATTCTGGCCGCTGGCCGTTCGTCTCGAAAGTTGCTCGCCCTTCTTATGCTCCTCTTCCTCGTATGTTTGGCACCGCATAGGACTACACGACATGTTAAATGTTGAAAGAATGCGCCGTTCATGGAGTATTAAGTGAATGGGACCAACCCTTTATGTGCGCGACTATAGAGTTACGTAGTCTGTAAGTGCTTGCACTTTTGTTTACTTTTACTTTTGGCTTACATTTACTTTTACTTTTTGCTTACTTTTGGAAAATCTGTTTGATAGCCTCTTTCTATGTACAGCCCCCCAATCAAGGCATTTAACGGGGTGGGGGGGGGGCGAAGCAAGCTTACGACAATCAAAAGTGACATCAGCATCACAGTTATGCAGAAACAGCTATCCACTTCTGATTGCTAGTTCTCTCGGTATAATAGCAACCATGCATTCTTGTTCCAACTAAAAACTTTATTCAGGCATCGATTAGTTCGGGAAGAACCCATGAACTCGGCCTTCGACTGCCACAATCCCATTGTCATGACTTCGTCTGTCAGCTTCGCCCTCTCTCCCTTGGCCTTGCTCAACTTCCTCAGTCTGTGTTTTGCCAGTTCTCTTGCGCGACTCAGAACAGCACTGCGGATACTCGCGATTCGTCCGTACCCCCGTCTCGCGGGTACCCGGTTACGGTAGTCTTCGCACCTTGTAGAGCGTGGCCGATTTGCTAAGATCGCTTCTCAAACAAACATCAAACGTGAATTGGTGACGAGCAATATTCAGTCGAATCTCGCAAAATCGGTTTCCAGACGCTTTTTTCCCACTTTGTGGTCCCTACCTATACAAGTACACGAGCTTCCTAAATATACATAGCAGGGTCTAAAATGATAATCGTGACGCTCGGTCTCTTATTTTCGGGCGTTGGAATTAGCAGAGCCCGGGTTGAAGGAAATAGAGTAGAGCACAGTCGTATTTTTGGAAAACTGCATCAACCTTCCTTTACGCAGATGGAAAACATCATGTTTGACTTGACTTGGAAGAGCACCTTCTTCGACGACTTCGACCACGACCACCCGTGCATGAAGTGGCTGTTCGATTTTGTCGGCGGCATGGAACTCGAGGCACTCGCAGCGTCCAATGTATGGAACGTTTCATACTTCGTTTTACTAGAAATATCCACATTGGCAAATATGCATTGGGCGCAAAGTAATTGCCCTCGTAACGGAAAAAATGGACTCACATCGGTGCAATATTTATGCTTCTGCGTCACCCGAGAATACACGATCACCCAGAGCGCTCCAATTGCTTGAATAAACCAAAGACGGATTGCCTGCACCTTTAATTGTCCTCCTCTAACTCCGCTTCAAGGTCACATGGGGCATGAAAAGGGGCTTGAAGAGGTTGATAAAAATCACGCACAGTCCGCCATTGGTCGTGTCCGGGAGTTATAATTAAGACGCTACGGGTGTTAAACAATATATATTCTTCATTTCAGAGTAAGTATGTCTACCGTTATCTCATCCACGATAAATGCGAACACATCATAAATAATATGGTTGCGTATGAGATGTTCGACAGGACGCGTATTCATGCACTGACACTTCAGGGCAAGGTTCGAACATTCCTTGCATTAAAGAAGGAGTAGGAGCAAAATTCCGGTCCGTAAAACATCTGTGGAAATTGTGGATAAAATATGCTAAAATGCAGACACCGGCACTTGCACTTTCGCCTGCATCTGCATTTTAACATATTTTATCCACAATTTCCACAGCTGTTTTACGGACCGGAATCTTGCTCCTACTCCTTCTTTAAGATTTCTTCTACCATTGAATAGCAATATGGTTGATGTTCATGGCAAGAACAGTTATCGGAGCATTTCAAACCTGTAATGTGTTGCAGATGCCGTCTCTGGCTGAATTGGCGTGTGCTCGCGTCTTGGAATTGCTTCCCTCGCCCATCGCCTACATCGCCGATCCCGAATGGGATTTTGATCCTAAACGCATTAACAAAATTGTTTGGAACTTCATTGAGCTCTTAACACAAGTCAACACACAAGTCAAGGCGAAGCGATTTTCGGCCCTCTACGCAGCGTTTCGAGCCCTGCGTAATATGCCGCTAATACGAAGGGCTTTCGGAGTGAGAGCCAATCACTGATAATGATATAGCAACCTTCAATATCCTTTCTTGCGCAAAAATTGACAACACAATTCCGTTTTTCGCAGTTGGCATAATGCCACATTAACTTACCCTAAAACAATGTGTGCATAAAACTCCGCTTTGGGTTCGGGTGCCGTAGCTTTCTGTGGCCCGTTCAACATGTTGGGGTATTTCCTAGCAGATTGAGCCAAATCGGAAAAGAACAGTGTGCACAGTGACTCTACTCGGCGAGACTGGTCGATCTTTACGCGGACGGACTCATCTATTGCTTTTTAAAAAGTCGGCTACTCCTTTTTTCTGCTTCACTTCTCTGAGAATGCACAATGTATTAAAATATATAAAATATAGAGGTTAGAAAATCACTGTAACGGCGGCTGGTACACCGTTAGCAGATCTGAATGATTGGATACTAAAACGAAGTATGTATGAAGCGTTCGATACCTCATTGGACGCTACGAGTGCCTCGAGTTCCATGCGGCCGACAAAAGCGAACATCCACTTCATGCACGGGTGGTCATGGTTGAAGTCGTCGAAGAAGGTGCTCTTCCAAGTCAAGTCAAACATCATGTCGCACATCTGCGTAAGGGAAGATTGATACAGTTTTCCAAAAAGTCGCATATGCTGCATTCTGTTGTATTCCCAGGCTCTGCTAATTTCCAAAGCCCGAAATACGAGTGACCGAGCTTCATGATGTATGAATCATTTTCAACCCTGCTATATTTACGGATTTGAAAGTAATATCGTTTTTCCAGGGAAAGTCGTGCGCTTGGAGCTTCACGTTTCGATCAGAATGTATGACAATGTATATGTAAGTACTGCCAGAAGTATTGTGCAGCACCACAGAACTTCGAATTTCCCGTTCCGTTAGCCGAAATTCCGAATCCCATATCTCAGCGCTAATATGGAATCTATGGCTGATTTTTTGCATACTTTGGTTGGAATCCAGGATCAACTAGCACGCAAAATTTCAGCCTTAGATACCTTTTCTCCTCAAAGATACAAACAGAACTGTCTGCTAACCAGCACAAGTCTTTTAGAAGTTCTGTGGTGCTGCACAATAGGAAGCTCGTGAATTCAGATGCATCAAAACTGACCGAAAATTGCCTCTTAACATAGGGCATGAAGCGGAGGTCGGCGACAGGGTAGAACAGCGGATACTCGGCGACTTGCTTGTATCTTTTCCATCGAGGCTCTCTCGTGTCCCTAACAAGTCATATCTTGGATGCGTTGTATAAACTGTCCACTGTTGATTTCCTTGGATAACTAATTGATGAAAATTGCAAGATTGTTCCTAGGACGGAAGAGAAATAAGTCTGCCTGGACTCCGATTGCATTCTGTTGAAAAATGTGTCTCATTCTTCATTACAACACCTCGCAGTGAATGCGAAACTCTTCCCTCGAGCTTGCGTGTAATGGATTGATTGAGCGGCCTCGGCGAAGTACATCTTCTACAAGGGCATGTTTACAATACGACCAAACAAATTCTACGGTCGTGCAATTTCGCATTGCATAATAGTAGTCAAATATAGTAGTCCTAAAAATAAATCCTTTGTTTTTATTCGGAGAGAAAGAATTTAGCGGAAAATATATCAATTGAACAAAAAATATCATGATGATTTTTGATCATCATGATATTCATCATGATGATCATCATGATCATCATGATGATGATGATCATCATCATGATGATGATCATGATCATAATAACATGATGATTTTTCGAGCGAAATATTATGGGCTTACGGTATACATAGATTACACAATTTCGCCGACCATGCAAAGCCTTCAAACGCGTTGTTCAAACCTTGCTGTCACACTTATTGATGATACGCTGTTCTTCGTCCTGCAAGTCCTCAATGTTTCTCCCGCTAGGGTCCGCCCACATTTCACTGATCTGTAACATTTGTCTGATCAGTCGTTGTGCACGAAAAGCTGGCGTTTCATCGAAAAAGAGGGCTAATAATGATTCAGCCGCATGGAGTATACTGGATCAACTAGGCAACCAAAATGTTTCCTCCACTTCCTTTGACTCCATTTCCCTCGTTCTCACCACATATCTTCGCACTGCGTCCGTGACGACTGGTGGCTCTGGCGCTGGCTCCATGCTTCCTTCCAACCTCTGTAGTGAACTTTCCATAATTTGCTCAACGGCGCCCAACGAACAAGACGTTAGGTTGAAGCTGCTTCTACCATTTCGCACGGAGAATTAGGAGTAGCAAAAGGAAAGACTGACTTATATACGAATCTATGGGGAGGAATGAGTGGTACGCGAGATAGGCTGAGAGATGCCCCACAGATGGGGGACCTCTCTAGGGAGTAAGACCCTGGCTAAACACGAAAGGAAAGAGGAGCGAACTCAGACAGCCGCTGTCAACGTTAAAAAACTTCGCACACAAGAAAAGACCCTTGCTAACGAATGTTTCACTCCCTCCCAAACGGAATGTTCCCCAAATAGATGTGTGTCATGATCGGGATTCGTCGGGATTCAGAATCAGAGGAATAATGACAGGAATTCACTCCCAAGGCGTTAAAGGGAGAGAAAACCGGATTTGTAGACAATGTGGACCGGAGATGAGGGAAGGAGATGAAGACATAAGGCTACCCAACTGAATACATAACATATTTAGAATGAGTACGAGCATTTTCAACAAGACTATGCTGAAGCTTGGGACTCGGGATTACAGGACGGGAGAAGTGACTCGAATGAGGCTGGAGAGCGGCACGGCCTGGGGATATATCTCTTGCATGGGAGAGCGGCTCTTGAGAGACGAGGCACGGCCTTGGGGCGTCGATGGGGAATATTGCGAAGGCTAGTTCATTTTTTGAATTGAAAAAAGATAGTGGGCAATGACCGGGCACCGTGGGAACTACCATCCGAATGAAGAACAAGATGTGACGTTAGACTGTCGTGCGCACAGGAAATTATAGTTTCCTGTTCCGCGACACTGTGGTTATCTCCATAGTTCGCTCTGTATCCCCGGAACGAACAGGAATACGTAGATGAATCTTGACGGACGTCGAATCCAAAATCATGAACATCGAGTTGGAGAGGAATCAAACCCCGAACCTTCTCACACTAAGGACTGACATGTCGGAATTGCGCCGGACAAAGCGCGGAGCACCTGTCAGGTATGGTGCGAAGGGAGCTCAGAAACAGTGTCATACAGAAACAGCACTTTCTAATTGCTCTTTTGTTTCAACTGAAAACTTAATTATGCTCCAATTAATTCGGGAAAACCACAGCGAGTTGTGGATGATGAGAGGCATGCGTTTTCTGCACTATTAGCGCGAAATCTTTATAAACACTAAAAACTTGGCATTAGCAGTGTGATCAATTGTTGCATCAGATGTATATCATGAAAGGATACTGATGGCTTCTAGAACAATTTATTTTTATTGAAGCCGGTTAGAACATTTTGAGACGTTGGCTCCCACCGCGAAAGCATTTCGCATGAACGGTATTTTATGCAAATATCGGAATACTACGTGCAGGGCCCGAAATCGCTTATTTTTGAATGGCTGTGAGAGTGTAAGGAAGGTCCGGGCAATTTTGTCAACGCGTTTGGGATCAAAATCCCATTCGGGATCGGCGATGTAGGCGATCGGCGAGGGAAGCAATTCCAGGACGCGAGCACACGCCAGTTCAGCCAGAGATGGCATCTGCAACAAAACTTTGGTCATGCACATCGACCATATTGATTTTCAATAGAACTCTTAATGCAATCTTAATGCAAAAGCAAAAGGTCGCAAAAGGTCTTAATGCAAAAGGTCGAACCTTGCCCCGCAGCTTTAGAATGCGTGTCTTGTCAAACATTTCGTACGCAACCATTGTCATTTGCATGTTTCCGCTTTCATCATGGATGAGTGTCCGGTAATCCTGCGCGTTCTGAAATGTATATCTCCTGTTATTAAATCCACCTTGAAACGAAGTTGGAAGACGCTCCGCTGCACCCAAAGGCGTCCATTTTCCGTTGCGGAGGAAATAAAAAGAAATAAATTTGCGCCCAATGTATGTTTGACGTCCTTCTCGAAATTCCACGTCCCGACGGGTAAAAAATTACCACTACTGGATATTTCTATGCCTTCTTCAAAGGAACTTCAAATATGATTGTAAAACAAAGTAGATATAAATAATGTATTTCTTACCGCATTTGGAGACGAGTGCCTCCAGTTCCACGCCTTTGGCAAAATCGAGCAACCACTTCATGCACGGGTGTTCAAGGTCGAGGTTGTCGAAGAGGGAACAATTCCAAGTCAAAGCCCGCATGATCGAGAACATCTGTGAAAGGGAAACTTGATGACGTTTTCAAAACTGACTTCTAACAATAAGCTACATATACTCAGTTCTTTTGAACCCTGGTTCTACAAGTTCCGACGCCCGAAAATAGGAGAGATCGAGTGTCACGATGTATGCACCCTTTTCGTACCTGCTGTTTTTGTCTCAACGAAAACACAGTCCTCTTTCACGTTTCCAATTGACTGTACACCGGTGCAATAAGACTACGTGTACTTTCGCAATCAAACCAAATTCGAAGTTTTGGATGCTCTAGCAAACTCCGATTATAGAAGTGCCCACCGCAGAATGCCGAACCGCTTCGCCGCCGACTTCTTCGGGGAAGGGATCGAGGTCGGAGGGAGGGTCGAGCAGCGGATACTCGAGGAGACACCACTTTTCCAATGCTCGATCTTCTCTCGTGTCACTGAAAAGTAATATCATGGAAAAAGGTGAACCCCGAAGCCACACAACACGAACTTTCACACTATTGGCTTCGTTTGATTACTACTTGATCATTACCCGCGCATTTGCGGTCGATCTAAACCGGAAGACATTGTTCCTGGGCCAGATGTGAACAAATACGGCTGCCTTCCGATAATTATCTTTTTGCTTCCTTGAAGCACAGCAAAGCAAATAGAATCCTAACCCTAGAGAGTCTGTAAATCGCTTGTTCTTCAGGTAGAGGGTCCAAACGACTTGGACAAACGACTTGGACGAAGTTCTACAAGGAAAATATTACCCCTCTCGATAACACCCATTAAATTGGTACTCCTTTCTGTGTATATATTTGGTATCTATAACTATGGAATTACTACTAATCGCCCTACTATAATATCGTACACATAGTTTAAAGTGGAACAAATTTGAAAAATTTGAAATATTTCAAATTTTTCAAATTTTTAACGTAACTCGCTCAAACGTGGACCTACTAGGAATCCAAACATACCGTTCGACTCGCCGTGAAAATCTGCGTCGGATGTGATGCTTAAGGGACTCCGAACTTAAAGAGCTGGAAACTTGGCGCGGTGCCAAAAATTCTTGGAAAAGTGCCAAAAACTAAAAATCGTATTAAAAGTCCTAGAGGTTCTTACAAAGTCTTAAAAAGTGGCCTAGTTACAAAGAAGACGGGTTTCCAGCAAGTTTTAGTTTTGGCACTTTTCCAAGAATTTTTGGCACCGCGCCAAGTTTCCAGCTCTTTAAGTTCGGAGTCCCGTAAGCATCACATCCAGCGCAGATTTTCACGGCGAGTCGAACGGTATGTTTGGATTCCTCGTAGGTCCACTTTTGAGCGAGTTACGTTAAAAATTTGAAAAATTTGAAATCTTTCAAATTTTTCAAATTTGTTCCACTTTAAACTTTGTGTACTATAGATATTACAAGAAGTTATTGTGCTTCCGATAATCGACCTTCAAAGAATTCGTTCGAAGATTTGAACTCTCTTGTAAACTTAGAATATATACTTAAAAACCGACCGCATTTCTCCGATAATCCATGCTGCGGCATTTGTCGAGGGATTCGAGTTTTGCCTGAGGGTCGAGCAGCGAAAACTTGTGGATTTGAGCCCGCCATAATCTTCGCCGCTCTTCTTCCGTAACCCTGACAGTTTAACTCAGATTACACTTTAATGAAAATATTATAAAGCTGCACCACAGCGAAGAGAATACGAACCACTTCATCCTTCTTAACAGCATCTCGCCATAGACTTCAACAGCGACTCCAATGAAGTACGTCTTCTACAATGAAATATTTACCACGCGAACAAAATTCCATGGTCATGCAACTTTGTATTTTGTAAGATTCGGTTTAGACCCCCCCCCCCTGCTTATGTATATTGGATTTTCTTTTAGTATTTTCCCGTCTAATGGACAATTCTGGTTGCTGAATGCGCGCGGTAGTCAAAAGTGCGGAAAAGCCCCTCTAATTGTAAGCATACTCTGTAAGTAAAAGTAGATAATTTGAAAAGCGTTGTTCAAACCTTGCTATCACACTTATTGATGACCCGCCATTCGTCTCTCTTCAAGTCTTCAATATTTCTGCAAATGTTGCCAGGGCCGTATCCCGCCCACATTTCACTGATCTGTAACATTTATCTGGTCAGTTTTTTTGCTGGAGAAGCGGCGATTCCTCAACAAAGTCGCCTGGACTTCGTGTTATCAGCAAGTCAACCAGAATGTGTCCACCCTTGGATATTCCCCTTCTCCATACCTCCCCCCGCACTAACCACATATCTCCGCAGTGCGTCCGTGAGATCGACGTGCCAGGGCTGGTTGATAGTTGGAGGATCGAGGACGAGTGAGGCGAACTGCGGCTCCACCTCTGGCTCCATGATTTCCTCCAACCTCTCGTGAACTTTCTATTATTTTTTTCCGGAATTGTATACAACGAGGACCGGAGGTGAGGCAAGGAGAAGAAGACATTTGAATTTGAATTGTAACAAGAAATAAGGAAAGGTCAAAGATACATATAGTGCGCAAGTTAAAGACTTCAAGAGATAAAACTACATCTACAAAATAATGGAGCGAAGGGACACCGCAGGATTACATGATGAGAGAGGACGCGAGTGAGGATGGAATGCGGCACTGCCTGAGGGATATCGTGCATTGGAGAGAGACTCTTGGGAGACGAAGCACGGCCCTGGGGCGTCTGTGGTAAATATTGCGAAGGTTACTTGATTTTTGAAGTTTCCCCGGGCATCGTGGGTACTCCACTCCGTATGAATAATAAGGTGTGCAGAAACACATGTGGTTTGAGCGCAAGTCTAACGTCTTGTGACTAGAGCGTTAAGCAACATTTTTTTTGGTGAGGTTCGGATTGCTCTCACAATCAGGAGTTCAAATGCGAATTAGTGGCTTGGTGCGAGTGCAGCGAGTTCAGTTCTTACGCAATCGTTGGAAATGATACTTAACTACTGTTTTTGAGTAAGCATCTGCTGTTTTTGAGTAAGCATCGGGCTAAGCACCCGACCTTCTTCACTGAGCCCTTTTTCCGTGTCAACGATGAACCCAAAGTCTGCTTCGCAGAACCGGCACGCTTGTTGCGAATGCGACAAGCGCTTATCATCGTCGCATGGTCTTATGGTGCGTTGACTTCCACGCAGAACCCATTTTAGTGATTTTCCCTTTCGACAGGTGCACCTAAGATTTCACACGGGTGAACGGCCGTTCAATTGCACTCAGTGCGGTAAGACCTTCACCACGAATAATTGTCTCAAGGTGAGTTATTATCGGGGCCCACACCATTGCCAAAAACGTTTCGTCATATTCACTGCGGCTACGCCACGTTCTTATCGATTGATTTGAGGATGACAAACAAGCTAGTCGGCAATAGACCCCTGCGCACCAAAAAAGTGGAAAGCAGCAATCAGCTGTTGTCTCCGCACTCTCCGTTTAGACGATCGCAAATTGAGGAGAGCGCAGATAATACATCCGGTTGATGCTACCCCGGTATTTTTGAGGCACAGGGGGTCTATTTCTGATGAACTTTTTTGATCTCCGCAAATCAATCGATAAGAACGTAGCGTAACCGCGGTGAACAAGACGGAACATTTTTTGGCAATGTTGCTGGTACCTCAAAATGTGCTAATATAAAGGCAAATCTCACAACCAGCTTCACACAAGAGTGCACACCGGTGAGAAGCCGTTCAAAAGCTACGAGTGCGGTGTGCGGTTCACATCTACACGGCATTTAAATGTTAGCTTTCTTTCCCTTTCATTATTGTTTTTATCACGCTGTCCAAAAGACGTTTAGATACACAAGAGATTTCACACTGGCGAGAAGCCATTCAAATGCGACAAGTGCAGCAAGTCCTTCGCGCACTCTGGGACTCTCAAGGTTTTAAACTGATTTCCTTATTGTTAGTCAGAACAAATATGAACAATATTCAGATTCACATGAACACTCATATCGGATTGAAAGTCTTCCAATGCTCCTATTGCGACAAGACATTCGGGCAGTCTTCGAATATGAGGGTACTCAAAAAGTGACCTTAATGTATTTAACAAATTTAGACCCATGAACGAACGCATGCTGGAGTGAAGCCATATAAATGTGCCGAGTGCGGCAAATTATGCTCCCAATCTTCACATCTCAAGGTAACTTTTTAAATCATAAAAAGAGAAATTAGAAATCTTTTACAGGTTCACATGCGATTTCACGTTGGAATGAAAGTGTACCAGTGTCCACATTGCGACAAGACATTCGGTTTGCCACATACGTTGAAGGCATTTGCCCATTGAATAACCAACAAAAGTCTCAACATCAGTCCCACATTCGGACGCACACTGGAGAGAAGCCATATGAATGCATGGAATGCGGCGAAAAATTTTCACAATCGTCACCTCTGAAGGTATTGCCTGGTAGTACAAATATTTCTAGAAATATCCCGAGCAACCACAGTGTAAAAAAATTTCTATAAAACTCCTGTGATCTGCGCATCGTTCTTATTCCTGACAAGGGAACTTTTTGGACTTGTCAACGGACTTCCAAAATCGGGATGGTGCGCTGGACTCGTCTAGGGGGGAAACCGTCTGCACCGCAAATATTTTTTGCAGTGGGTCAAGTTTCGGGATACGGTAGATCAAAAAGTACGAAAAAATCGATATTTTCACTTTGGTTAGAATCCAATCAAGTCATGGGGCGCTGTGATGGGGTGGACCCATTGATCACAAAGATACTTTATTGAGCTCCCAAAGACGTTCCAGGGCGAAGTTATGACCTGAAGAGTGATGATCCCGGAATATGTGTGTGTTTGGAGCTTCCCAACTCGTCGATTGGGCATGACTGGAGTAAAAATTTTGCACTGTATTTACGAGGGTGGGTAGATCTCTCAATTCCAAAGTTGAAATCCGGGGTTGGAAGTGATGATTTTTTTTCGAAATTTTGAACCATGATACGGGTATCATGGTGCAAATCGAAAGTCTGTTTTTACATTCCATCGGTAATAATGTACTCTAATGGTCATAAAAAGATATTTAGAGACGTTTTTGGTCAATTTCAAGCAAAAAGATTTTCCAACATTTTCGAGGTAAGGGGGGACCTCATGGTGTAGTTTGACCC